>JXOV01016369.1:171-101128 GCA_001014945.1 Clogmia albipunctata | reverse complement strand
TTAAACACTCGGGCTTTCTTTAAGATACTCGTTACGCTCGTGGCTCAAAACAATCCTTGTGTTTAATAATGACTTATCTTATCGACCTTGTTGTATAAATAACTATTAAAGGCTCGTAGTACACACTTTAAAGCTCTTTAAAAACCAGTTGATTTTACGCACTTGTACCACAAATAAGTATTGCTAAATTTCTATTTTCAATTTAATACGTGGATTTGATATTCTCTTCCCAGGACTAGATCCCAATTTCAAGATTAATTTCGCCCCAGGGACTTTAATTTATCGGGAAATCGATTGGCTAAAACTATTGTACTTTCTACATCCAATAACATAAATATTAAATGATGTTCATTCAACATTCTGTTGGTTATTGTACAGTTATTTTGTTTATCGGTTGATGAATAATGGGAAGCAAATAATATTTACTTTGTTAATTAACAAAACTAGTTATTTTCGTTATTGTCGTAATATTTATAGTTTGGTAATTAATCGATATATAAATATAGAAATCTAAAATTTCGTTGGGAAAACCTTGTATTGCTGAAGGTACTTTTAAGTAATTACATACATTTTATTGCCGTAAATTTATCTACGTTAATAGGCTCATATTTTTTTCTTGGAAGATCTCAAAGTTGAAGTATCATGTCCAAAGTTACTTATATAAATTTAACTTTTGACAAGTTTATCATAAATATCAAATAACTTTCTGAAATTATTTTCCACTTTTACAGATTTATTTTCATGTTTAGCCATGAATGTTAAATTAATTTATTTTATAAAACGTTTCGAAATTACTCTCCAATATGAATAAAGCTATAAATTTCGAGAGAAAAGTACCAAATTGATTAAACTTTTACTTTGTTCAAGAATAAAATCCACGTCTGTTTTATAACATTAATTTAGATGCAAACCAGTGTCCTCCTAATCAGAGTAAATCATATGCTAATACCGAGAGCAAATATCCTTTCTTCGGAAATCAACTTGCATCACTAATCAGATGGAAGTAGCATGACAAAATAATCTAGCAAATCCTTGGGATTATCCCTATTTAAATTGCACAGATTTATACCAATCATAGGTTTTGCTCTCGTAAAATCGATTTTATTGGATAAAAAAGGAATAAATAATGTTTGGATTTTCATTTTTTAATAACAAGTGCGAGGAATAATAATAAAGCTTTTCTGTTTCTTGGAAACAATAAATTGGAAATGGCAAAATTTGGCCTTGTCCGTCAATTGTACTTCAGACATGTTTTCTTTAGCCTTAAACTCTTGTTTTCGGAAAACAAACCATTTTCCCGGAAACACAATTAAGAATTTGGATATTTTCTTGTAAGAAAAATATTTCCCTTCAAGAGATTTGTGTATTTAAAATGTTATTATTGAAAATGATTTCGAATATATATTAAATTGTGAATAGTTAAAGTATTTTTTTAAATAAATAGGTTAAGCAATGTCGTTAAATCAGTAATTAATCATGGTCAACAGACGCTTTTAATTACTCCTAATCAAATGGATGATGTAATTTGTCGGATCATTAAACAGTTTCGATGAATGCAATAAAATCCCTTTATTACTTTCTGTTGAACGGTCATTCTAGTTTGGATAACAAATAAATACTACAAGTTTTTAAAGGATAAAAAAGACTAAATTATGTCAAGGTATCCAATTATCTTTTTAATACTTCAAAAAAACACTTGAAAATTAGAATTATAAAGGAAAATAATCTATTTTTAATTTAAAGTTTAATTAAGTCACGTTTCTTTTGTTAAGTTTTAAGTAAATTGTGCTCCTTATTAAATTCCATTAATAATATAATAGTTAATTAATTTAAAGCTCATCAAAATTAATGGCATGAACTTTAACCTTTAGATAAATTTAGTGGTTAGAGGTTCTGATTGAATTATTTCTATTATAATATAATTGTGGTTTTGAGCTGGAGCCTTAATTAACCCTTTTGTTTATGTCCGATCCGAAAACTGTCAGTGTCGAAGGAGAC
Organism: Clogmia albipunctata; assembly: GCA_001014945.1. Taxonomy (NCBI): domain Eukaryota; kingdom Metazoa; phylum Arthropoda; class Insecta; order Diptera; family Psychodidae; genus Clogmia; species Clogmia albipunctata. The sequence goes on along the minus strand of JXOV01016369.1, from coordinate 99,130 downwards.
CCCTGAATCGGACAACGATGTGACGTGTGCGGAGCTGAAGAAGGACGAGTCGTTCAAGATGTCAACGTCGAGCAGTCGTCCGATATCGATTTGCTCGGAGATTGTGGACAATGGCAACAACGCTCAATCGGCGAAATGGGTGGACGTGGTTTCCGGTAAGTGGTTCACACTTTTTTTTCTCTTGGTCTCCTCATTTGTCCGCCATACTGACAAAATGTCCATCACACTTGTGGCATTTCATTTTTATTCAACTGTAATAAATGATGGTGTAGGTGCAAAACTCACTAAAGGATTATAGTCCTTATTTGAAGTACTTTCTAACTATTAGCGCAAACAATGGGCACTTGAACAATTCGAATTGTAAAAGATAAAAAGATGAAAGTAGATTCGTATTAGCACACTAGGGCAGTATAGGTCTGGTCATTATGTTCAGTGTTTTTAATATAACTGTTTATTTAAAAGTAAAGAAAATGACCCTTTGCTCGAAAAAGAGGCCCAGGCACTTGCTCATTTTTCAGTGCCCGTTAAAAGCCATTAATGAATTCTATGTGCTCTTCACTTTGCACACTTTTTCAAAGAAAAAGCGCTTACCACAGCTTCTTGTGTGCGCTTTTATTTTGGCCGTAAAATGTTTACAATTTAAGGGACAAGCAATGTGTTGTTAATAAAATTAAATTCTGATTTAACGAATAAAATTTTACATAAATTATTCTCTGTGTGTGTGCCTGTTTTTTTAATCATCTTTTTATACTCTGAAATAACCTTTAATGGTGATTATTTTTGCAGCCGAATTTAAGCACACACAAGTAGCTGTGGGTAGCGCACTTTCAATTTTTTAATTTTCTTTTTATTCTCTCATTTGATTATGTGTGTGTTACTTGCTCGAATGTGTGGCGCCCTTCGCCCCTGACCCTGATATTGTGTAATAAAGTGTTTGTTATATTATAATAGGATAATGCGGATTTTAATAGTTATTTAAACAACGTGTGGGAAAAATGAACCATAATTAAACTCGAGTAGAGTTCTAGAAAACGAATGTTTAATTATGTGCTTTTCCAACCAGTTTTTAAATGAAATTTTATATAATTCGCATATTTATTAGCTATTTTTCCGCGAAATATGAAGTAAAGAATAAGAAGACAAGCGCTCATCATTTAAACCACATTTAAAAGCCATAATCAACATTTAAGAAGAACTTTACTTTTTGTCATTTAATGTGAAAAAATTTTAATTGATTAATAAATCATGGCCTACTTTATTATAGAGACATGAAAAACGTCAAAGTATATTTTCATTCTGCGCTACTAAGATTTAAATTATAATTTTTAGTTGTTGAATTTTTGTGCAAAGTACTAATTTTGTGTATTTACACGTTTTGTAATTGTCTGCGGGTATTGAATTATACTTTATTCAACACTGTACGATTATAAGACAATTTCTAGAGGAAGCATTGGCCTCTAAATTGTAAACGTTTTTCAACATAATTGTATAAAAACATTTAAATATATCAAAATCGATTATTTAAAACTAATTTACAAAAATACATTTTAAATTACATTTACTTGCCATAAACTGGCTGGCTTTTTGGTCAGAATTCTAACACTTAACAATTTTAAATTCTATTTTTCTATGTCAATTAAAAAAAACTTTGCAAATTATCACACTTGTTTGTCTCTCTCCCTGTTTGCAGTGCCTTTGATGATGGCGTATGTGACGAGATACATTTACGGGACGGATAAATTGCGGCCGAACGCCTTCGAGGTGCGCGGAATGACGGGAATTTCGACGGGCATCATCCACTGCGACGACCTGGCTATTCTGAGCCAGTGGTTGAAATTCATCACCGATAACATTGTCGGACTGACTCATTTACAGGTAGGTTCATTAAACCGTGTTGACATGCCTGTTCGGATTGGTTAGAATTGAATTCGGTCCCTTCTCTCATTTGTTACCAATTAGATGAAGCTGTACAATCGGAATTTTGCGGTCGGGGAACGGATTGAATATATGGGCTGGGTGAACGAGGGAATCGTTTCGCACCACCTGTCCTGGCAAACGTATCGCCCCAGGTTCCTCGTCCTCAAAGGCACCGAAGTCATGCTGTTCGAAACGCCGCCGGTAAGGAATTTTATGATAATTTTATATTTTGACTATAAATTATATTACCCAAGGGAATATAAATTAAATTCTATTTTCTGTATTTTCTTTAAATTAAATTATTTATCTATTTTTGAGAGTAAATTGAACAATTTCAATATGACGATAAAATTCCATTCTAAATTTAGAAAATAAAACATCAAATTAATGAACAGATCATTAAAATAACTTGAAAATATGAACAAATTTCAAAATAAAATTTATTATTTCCAAAAAGTAAATATATATAGCAAAACATGATGAAACCTTTTTTTATTGCTGACTATTTTAGTTTTTTTATGCATTTTTGTTGCTTAATATTGTTATTATGACATTCAATTTTGCTTTGTCAAAGTCGTTATTATAGCACAAGTGCTTTAAAGAAATCTTTAAACCAAGTGTACTTTTTATTATTATTAAAGTGTGACCTCCGTAAAAGAAATCCATTATTTATATGGTCGTTAGTTTTGAAGGGCGTGGTTTAACTGATTTGTTAGTGTAAAATAAAATAAGCCATCTATCGGAGAACTTTTGAACTACGTTTTCTTTTGGTTTATCATAGATTCCGAAATATATATATTTTTACAGAAATTCGAAGATTTTTTAAGATTTGTGTTAATTTATTTGAAAATGCATAAAATTTTGTATAAAACACGGTCGATAACCATTATTAAACACTCGGGCCTTCTTTAAGGTATTCGCTTCGCCCGTGGCTTAAAACAACCCTTGTGTTTAATAATGACCTTGTTTTATAAATAACTATTAATAGAATTAGAAGGATACAGTCAATTGAAATTTAAACATTCAATATTAATTGAAATCCTCATTTTATTGTTTCTTGTATTTAGTACGTAAGGAAACAAGTTGAAACACACAAAATGAACAATGATAAAATGTATTTCCAATGCAGGTTAATGTGGCGGCGTTATCAAAAGCCTTTGTCACGAACAAAGTATATCAGACAATGTTTCGCGTTGTCAAGGAGTCAGAGACTGTGGATTCTCGACAAAACTGCTTTTTGCTGCAAAGTTCGGGCCATGATCCCAAGTACTTGAGCGTGGAGACGCGGCAGGAGTTGCTCCGGATCGAGAACAGCTGGAACACGGCCATCATAACGAGCGTAATCAAACTGGGAGTGAGTAGCGGCGAATGGGTACTCGTTATTTTGCGGAAATTGTAATCTAAATGTGGCGTAATTTCAGAGGAAAACGTTTGCCGTATCAAATCACGGAAAAGGAGCCGGATTGACTCTGGATTGGCAGAATGGATTCTCGTTGACGGAAGGCGCGGATACAGTTGTCTGGCAATACAAATTCTCACAGTTACGAGGCTCCAGTGACGACGGAAAGTCGAAATTGAAGCTCCATTTTCAAGATAGTGAAACGAGAGCGATCGAAACCAAAGTAAGATCTATTTTTAGAATTAACTATTTAAAGTTGCACTTTTAGAAAACATCATGAATTTATCAATTTTAAAAATTATATTATTTAATTTCTTAATTCAAAAGAGTTTTAAATCAGACATATCATAAATGCTTAAATAGTCTTTGTTCTTATTTGAGCTTGTTGCTGTTCTTCTTATTCCTCAATTTCCTGAATTTATTTTTCAATTAAAAAATTATTTCTATGAACAAAATCATTAATGAAAAATATTGAAAATTTTTTAAACAATTAAAATTTATATACTTTTTATAAAGATAAAATTCGTGCCAAGAGACCCTGCCAGGAAGTTAAGGTTATGGAAATTTTCTCCACAAAACAAAAATAAGGTTTTTGCACTTTTAGATAAAATATTACAATTAAAATAATTAACATTTAAAAGTTATATCTACAAAAAATAAAATAAAACAATTTATGCAATAAAGTTAGCTATTTTAATCAAAATTATTTCAAACTTTTGTGTTTTTTAACCTGGTAAGGCCATTCGGCATAGTTCAAAAAGTGTAATTATAACATAGTTATACCAAATGGTAAAATGACTCTTTACTAGTAGAACATGCCCGAAGCACGGTCAGATTTTCATAAATAAAGTATTATGTTATAAGATAATAGTTTAGTTTATTAGAAGCTCTTAATATTCAAATAATTTTTTAGTTTGTGTTTTTTTTTTCTCCCAAACATGCCGAATTTAAAAACTACAACAGATTTAAAAACAAATAAAACTACATTTTATTTCCAATAAAATGAGTTATAAAGTATGACTTTCATTTTAAAATTTTATGTCAAATAATTATTATCATAGAAAATTGTATTTAAAGTGTACCATCGTAAAAGGAATTTGAGGGTTAATGAATTTTTGAAAAAAGTTTTCAATTCTTCACTGAAGCCTTATTACATTCAAAAATTAAGTACTATATACAAAATTAATTGTGTAATAAAAATATTTCTTGATAATTTTACATGAAGAATAATTAACGACAATTTATTTTTAAAATTATTAATTAAGAAATATATTTAAATTATTTGAAATATGATAAATAATTGATGTTTAATAAAAATGCAACAATATTTAATGTAATATATAAAATAATTACTACAGTTTATATACCATTTCGTTGTTGTTAATTGACTGTATTTCTATTTGGGATTTTCTCTTTCTGTTCATATTTTCAGGAGCTGGAATGTCAAGTGCTGCCAAGTTTGCTATACGCTATGCATGCTTTTTTGACTGCAAAAGTAGCATCTGTTGATCCAGCCTTTTTGAGTTCAATTCAGCAATCTTAAGCGTGTGCGCGCAAAGGGCAAGTCTTTGGCTGGCCGTAGAAAAATTAGCGTTAAAAATTATTGAATCATTATTATTATGATATGGAAAAGAAATTGTTTCAATTTTGAAGCGATACATATAGATATATATATATTGTTCTGTTAATGGTCCCCTGTAACATTTTCCTCTAATTACCTTTCGTTTATCGTTGACAAAAAGAGGTGTGAAAGTAATTTGATCACTGAATCTCATTATTAACATTGTTAAAAGTAGAGGATCATTGTTTTATTTTGTTATATATTCAATTCATGCGCTGTACATAAATCTCTTCAACTCATCAACTATTTATTATTACACTATTATTAAAATTATTACGCGTGATTCGAAAACGGATCTTCAATACTATTACCTATTATACTATATGAATAGAATTGATTATTGTATATTTAGACAGTCTGACAACTACTGTTTTTTGGTATCGGTCAAATTGCGTGAGCCTTATCTATAATTCTATATAATTGTATTATTATACCACGGAATAATATTTGGGAAAGACTGTAGAACCCGACTTTCATTTGAGGTTCCTAGCTACAAGAGATATAGTATTATTAAATGCAAGTCATGGAGCGCGTGAAGCCTTTAAAAAGGCATCCAGTGTAGTGCAATGGTAGCTTTGTATTTCTTGACAAAAACAAACACAAATAATCCTTTTCCAATTCCACCTACATAAGTATTAACAACCGTTCTCTTCCATTAAATCATCCATATCAGCCAGGAGTTTTAGTCCAGATCTCAAATAAATTTTTTTAATGTGTCTCCACTAATACAATGTGGTTCTCAATATTGTGACAACTCAAGTCAAAGTTATTGGAGATCATCATCACACCTTTTACTTTTATAAAAAAAAACGGGAACGACATTCATTTGTCACATCCTTTGATGACAGCTGATAATTTATTCAAATTTAAACAATTTTTATTTTGGATTTTTTTTTATATTTATTACTTTTGATTTGTTGCTAAACACTAAATGCTCTAATTTTTAAGGAAAATTTTACACTCGAAAAACAAAACTATGAGTATTCTAACTTGAAAAAATTCTTTATGAAATTTAACCACTGTATGAGGAAGTTTTTGGGACATCCACAAAGTTTTGTTTCGGTATTTGACAAAATCTCTTAAGCAGTGATGGAATGTTGTTGTTTAATGATCACAATGGATTTTATTTCTAAATACCATTTTTAGAGCAACTAAGCTATACAAAAAAAACTATTTGAACGATTTAAATTGCTTTTTATTATAAAAGAAAACTATTACGACACAAATTTTAACAAAACGAAATTTAAAAAATTATTCAATTATATATGGTTTTATCAAATGCTAATGAATGTTAAATTGGATTATTTAACATTAACGGAAACAAGAGTCTCTTATACTAGTTTTTAGTAGTATTGTGTTTTATGACAGCAACCATTCAACAAGATATTCTATTAACCAATTCTTCTGGCTGAAATTACATTGAGTAAATTAAAAATATTCCATGTTTACAATAACCCAACACTAATCAATTTAGAGCCAATCTTCCCCAAACTGTAACTGAAAAGTCTAGTCTAGTAGAATATATAGCCTAAAAAATGCATTTGTACTTGATAATGACGACCTGATGTGTACCCTGCAACCGAGAAAGAGTTCCAATTAGTCGCATAATCATCCCACCTTCCTACCAAATATCACAAACACACAAAACGAGAGCAAAATGTTCAGTATTATATTTAAAATGGAGAGAGAGACAGAGGGGCGAGAAATTAGTCGAATTTTCGGGCACAATAGTTCTAAGTTATCCAGAGGAGTCCAGTTGTTGAAACCCGAGCATAAAAAGATAGACAATTCCATGAATCAATTACAATTTTAGCATATTATATAGTGTTATATAAAATGGAGAGCACATATTTCACACACACAAATACAAGTCGGGTGTTGGGCCCGTCACGACCCCAAGTGCACTAATGTTTCTGTTCAAAAACCATTGATTGGATCGATTGATTAAGGTAGTGTGCTGAATTTAGCTAATCGGCGGACAGCAGTGATTGATAGGCAATTATACATTACATTATAAAAAAATATATATATGTAACTATTACTTAATTATATTTAAAGAAAATGAATATAGATAAATTTAATTGACTCAGATACAGATCTTCATTGATTATCTTGAGTTGTTTGTCATCACATCGATATTTAACCATCATTGTAACGGTGACAACGCATTCAAACCAAAACGTAATAAATTTACACCAATCCAAGTGTTGTTTCTTCTCTTTTCCTCCTTTCTCTGTTCTTCACTCTCTTTACAGAAGCGGTTTTCCGGAGAGGAGGAGCTCATCTAATTGCTTTGTTCCAGGCGACGGTACTTTAAAACTCCCAGAGTTGTGAAAATCCGAATTAAATTACGATTTTAAACAAACATTCGTTATCAATGCCAATCAAATAGGATAGAAACAAGAGTTTTGTCATCAAATATTGAAATTAATCAATATAACCGTATATAATCAATTTAGCTAACATTTAATAAAATTTAAAAATCAGATTTTTTCATAAAAATTCAAACAATTTGAGTAAGGAGATAATTCAATTAAATAAAAATCATTAACACGAAAAGTTGTGTGTAAAAGGACAATTTCTATGTTTATGGTGAAATCAATTTAATATCTAATATATTTATAAATTTTGAATGTCTTTCAGTTATTCTACCTTAATATCAGTATAGCTTATCTTTACCTATGTATCTTTCATCAAGGGACATAAATTGATATGTAAACCTGAAATAAATAGAATAAACAACTTGGTAAATTAAACTTCTTTATTGTAACAAACCCATTTTGAATGATTTTTATGTATACAAGTTTTTGATATTTGTCTTAAACTTTCGTTACCCGGCTGAAGAGTTCGAGGGTAAGTGTGCTGAGGAAGACGGGGAGTGACTTGTGTTTGGCTAAATGGGCCATCATTTCCGGAAGGGACAACGAGTAGTTGGTCTCCAGCATATTCAGTTCACCGGAATCTGTCAGCCTAAAAGTCAAATAATCATCCTTGTTTTCCGCAAAAACACTCGATATTTGGTAGCTGAAAATAGAAAAGAAATCCTTATATATAGTTCTATTGAAATTTTTTACATTTTAACAGTCAATGCTTTCTCTATAAAGTCGTTCATATTTACATACTGTTTAATTATACATTATTCACTACCCGTTGCCAAACACAAATTAAATAAATATTAAATTTTTAAAGAAAGTATTTTCTTAATATTTTAGTTTAAAAATTGTGTGCGCAAATTTTGGAGGAGCACGATCAAATTCGATTTCATCTGCACTGAGAGGAGAAAGGGATTTTTGAATGTATTCTTTACTTTTCCACTTATGTGATCTACGCTTTGATTTCCTCTTTGAGAGAGGCGCTTTCTAAGAGGTGGGAGCAAAACCGCGCTTATTCTTCCCTCTAGTCAGTGCTTTTCAAAACAAATTTTTTGGTGATATTTATGATTATAAAAATAATTATTGATAGGGAAATGCCTTTCAATTCTTATAAGGGAGTTAAAATTGTATATGGCGATTTTTTAAGGAATTGCATAAAGCGTAGTGCGTCAATTTGTTAGTAATGGTATTTTAAGCCATTATTAACTTTGAAACTCGAGCGGCAAAATGATCCATTACCTAACGTTGCGTAAACTACTGTTAATTTAAAATATTTGTAAAATGGAAGCAAAAAAAAGTTTGTTTTTGTCTATAAATCGTTCATTTTATTCGTTTTTAGAACTGTACTCGTGTTTAATTATGATCCATTTTCCCACAAGTTGTTTTCATAACTATTAAAAATATAACTAAGTTAAAAAATACAAACTCACCTGGAATTACCCACTCGATCAACTCTATATCCAAACAGAAAGTACACCACATCTCTATATTCCAAAGAAGCAGTCTTATAGACTTCTTTCAAGTGCTGATTCTTCGATTCCAGTGATTTTATTTGATTTTTCAACTGGTTTAACTCCATGATATTCTCAGTCATTACATTTGTCTCATTGAAGCCACTAGCAGTCGTTCTTTCCGCTTCTTCGGTCTCCATTTTCCTTATTTTCCGTTTTAGGCGTTCCACTTCTGCCTGTAGCTTTTCCATTACTGAAATATAAATTTGTTTGCGTTAATTTAATATATTTGTACAATGAAATGTTTTAATTAAATTATTTTCCCTTTTGAAATATTTTTACCAGGTGCCTCCACTAATTAATCTGTTAACGTCGGATTGAAGTACAGTCGAAGCAGTTTTATAGAACCACGAATAATTGAAACCAGGAATGTTGAGAATGTTCGCCATCCGCATATCCGAAATGATTTTGATGTATCAGAAAACATAAAATTTAGTGGGAAAGTCGATGCAAAATGACCAATTAAGAACGAAAATGTCATCGTTAATTAGATCGGGACTATTACTTTTTATTAAATATATTTTCAAACATTCGCATTTGCGTTAAAGAAATCAACATTCGCAACACCCCTGATGAAAACAATCGGATAAATAAACCAAATCATTTAGGTCCCGGAGTGTTTCTTATAAGCGAATTCTTCTGTATTTTTTAGAAATTTAAATGAAACACTTTACTAATTCAATCTACGCTGCTGTACATAAATTCTTAAAATTGATTTAAAATTATCCTTGTTTAAATTTATAAACTCAATCAAAAAGTACAAGATCGATTTCAAAATAAATATTTACTAACCGTTTTTATGGTCTTCATATGCTACGTCTGCCGGATTCATTCGGAAGTGGACTACTTTCAGCCTATCGGGTTCTACCATTTTCTTGTCATTTAACGTCAGGCTTAAATACTCTAATTTCCGCTCTAATTCATCACGTCGTCGTTTGAGTCTCTCATTCTCAGACCTCACCTCATCCAACTCTTTCCTCAAACGCTCGAATTGCTCCGGATTAGAAAGAGCTGGAATAGTTGCGTCCGTTCCCATTGTCTTTTGCTGTAAGTCACTTTCCAAATTTGCACACAGTTCCTTATATTCGGCCAAAGTTTTCTCGACTATTTCCAAGCGCATTCGTAATTGAGACTCTGGGTTATTCGCAGATAAAGGACCTGAAACTGTAAAAAAAGAATTATGAAATGGATAAATATAACGGATTTTTAGGTTTTATAATTTTGGAAGTGCAATTAAAAGACTACGGCCTAACGTATATGACACACAAAATTAAATTATTGTTATTTTATTAAATAAAATAACAGTTTTAAATGTAGATTCGAAGAGATCGGATGCATTGATGTGTATTATTTTGGTTAAGTAAATAATAGTGGTGTACGTGACGATAGATAATGAATTACTGCCAGCAAAGTGCAAAAAAATTAATTATATGTAATAATGGAACGAGACCAGCAAAGGACAATTACCGCCATTATGACGCAGTGTCACTTTTCTTTACCGCATTCTAATTGGGAGTTTACCAAACGGAAATGCACAAATAGTATGTTTTGTGTTTCTATTTGGGAGCCCTGCTTCTTCAAGCAATCTCAAACATGGTGTAATTCTGAGAGGAAAGATTATTAATTCAAATATTGAAAGTTACTTGGGATTAAGGAACAGAGGTTCCCAATTGCTAGAAGAAAACAATGTGTGTAGACAAAGATGAAGTGCAGTGAACAAAGTTAAAAAGGACATAAGAATAAATATTGTTTCCAAGCACATGACAAATGGTTTGTCTGAAACTAAAAATTGGGACCATGAATACTTATAGTTAGCACATGCTCGAAAGGGATGAAAGTAAATTTGTAGAAATCAGTGGGAAATGCAAATGATGAGTCCTAGGGCTAGTATAAATTGAATGATGGAAGTTGTTTTTTTTCGAATGGTCGATCCGAAGATGGAATGGAACATATATTCAGATAATGGGAGATCGCTGTTTTTATGCTGAATGATGCGGAATACTGTAGAATTTAATGTCGGACGGTCGACTAAGACGCCGAGGAGTTTATAGTCAAAGGGACAATTTATGACACATTAATTCAGTGGCTATTTAAAGTTTATAAGAAATTCCGTATAACAAGAGTTATTGGATTGACAGAAACAATTAAACAAAATAAAAATTACTTACTTGTAACTTCCTTCTCATAATGTTCCATAACCTGCTTATAGCAGTCCCTTTCTTTGCCCACAAGGATAAGCTTCTTTCGGATCCTTTGAATCATGTTTTGATGATCACGAAGTTTGTTATTGAGATCAGCATTTACCTTTTCGTGAGTTGTAATTTTATGTTTCAAACTTTGGACACTTTCAGCCATGGAACTCTTTTCGTTGTTGTCCGAACTGATCTCATTGGACATGATTAAATTATTCTGGAGTATTTGTTCGATTCGAGAACGAAGGCTCAAGGCGTTAACCACGGTCTTTGGCGGACAGTGGTCAATTCCGATCTGTTTCCAGTCCCTAAGCTCCTTTTCCAACTGCTCAGCTTTGACTTTCAATTGGACGGCATCAAGATTCTGCTTCTCAAACCTTTCCAATCTCGACTTCATGTCAAAGACTTGCTCTTCCAAAAGTAATTTGTTCCCGACGGCATCGTTTGTATTTTTCAGAGCGGTTTTTAGCCGTTCAATTTCACTCTCCATGTCGGGTATTCCTGACAGGCGATTAATATGCGACTGGGACATTTGTTTCCACTCCCCATAGCTGCCAATTTCGAATTCTAATTCTTTGATTTTCAAATCAGCAGCATTACTTTTCTGTTTTTCCTCCTCTAATTCCTGCTCCAGCGAGGACACTCTGGCGATTTTGTCCTGGAGGCTCTTGTTCAACTGCCTCATTGTCTCCACCTCTTCACTCGCCAGAACAAAGTTCTGCGTGGCAGCGTTCAATTCTCTGCTCAAACGACCAATTTCGTTATTCAAGTCGCTGGTTATCGATTGCAGAGACTGCTCCAGGTTCGAGTTGGTCTTTCGCAGTTCGTTCAACTGTTCGTCATACTGCTGCTTGGCAGCCGTGGTTTGATTTCTTGCCCGGACCATGTCCTCCTTTGCCAGAGCCTCTCTCTTCCGAAGCACTGTCAAATGCTTTTCCAAATCCCCGATCTTTTTAGTGCTGTGGTCCACCTGCTTCGTGAGGCCGTCCACTTTGCCCATATACATGGTCTCCATGTTCGCCTTCAGCAGGTGCTGGTGCTCAATCTCCTTTTTCAGTTGCGTTATTCGCGTTTTAGCCTCAATTAAATCCACTTTCAGTCGCCGCGATTGCCAAGGGCTCATTCCACCCAGCTGAGCGGAGTCGTCGCCACGGAAACTGTCGTCCTCTTTCCATCGCTTCGAGTTTACCAATTCTGTCGATAGCCGTCTTTTCGAAGAGCCAGGTGAGTCTAAAATTAACATGAATTATTTAATTACATTAATCGTTCAAAACTCTACGATATGTAATATTTAACTTAGTCAATTAAGAACTATATTTCTTTTTTAGAGTACAGTAAAACTAGGATTATAATGGTTATTTATAGAACTAGATTAATAAGATAAGAAATTCTTTAAAGCACTTGTGCTAAAACGTATTTGACAAACATTGTTAGTATCGTAATATTAATGTTACGGGTATGAAATTACATAAATTAATATTTAATTAACCTTTTGGAATTGTTGGAGTAGCAAATAAAGATATTAATTATGGAAATAAAGTTTTTATCTGTTTCTTATAAATAAGATTAAAGAAAAACTGTGATTGAAAAATGTTTTAGAATTTTAATTTAGAAAATAAAAATTCAGTTTTAATGCGTTTTATATAAATTTAATTGAATAATAAATAAAAAAACAAAATCCGGCAATTTTTCAGAAGACGTGTTGTTTACACTTTTAACAGTGACGGAAGATATGAATACACAAGTGTAAAAATGAGATGGAAGTAATTATAACCAAAAAACTAAACAATTATGTTTTATATGAATAAACAATTTCCAATAACACCAATAACTTAACTTACCTCGGGCTTCTAAAGACATATCCAAGTAATCAAAGCTTAAACGCTTCGGCAGATTATTTTCATCGAATAACTTATCCATTTTTCGTTTGCTTTTTTGGCGATAATATTGCGCTTATAATACTTATAAATCACTATTCTTAATGTTATTTTAAAAGGAAAGGGGTTATATGTTGTTTATACTATGCACATAACTATATTTTACTTTAAAAACGCTTATTTTCGCAAAGAAAAACAATTCAGTGAGAAAATTATTATTTTTTCGGAAATGTTTACAGTTTTTGGTATAAGTAGACTGGGTTTAAGTTAATCTACTGAAAGTCTAGAGTGGAGTGGACAAAATGAAATTGAAAATCTAGTTTGGGCTGTTTTTTAAATATTAACGTGAATTCTGACTGAACTCTTCTTCTTCTTATCAGAATCTGATAAAGAATTTTTTTAAAGAATCGGCGATTAAGAGCTTGGTAAAGCAAACAGTGAATCAAATTTTTGTGAATGGGTTGTGAATGAGCTGCAGTGTTTAAATAACAAATAATGAAAATGGTGTAGTTAAGTGAAATGTGAAAATTTATGTGTTTGTTGATCTGTTTTCATCAAAAGGATTTTATTGGCTCTATCAAAGGTAAATTTAGAGAATCCGGCTTCTAAAGGCCCTATTAATATTCACCGATGAATCGTTATTGATTAGAGGTTTTCTGTGTATTTGTCACCTGCTGTTTGGCTCCTAAAAATTCCAATTCGATTACTCGCTTTTTCATAATTGGAAATATTATAAATATATAACAACACTGAATTATTTCTAGAGCTGGTGGGTATCGGAGGCTGGTTTAGGTGTGCTCAAAGTCTGTAGGAGAGCTCCGGAGTGAAGTACGGAGGGCGTACCTGTGTGTATAGAATTGAGTAACTGGCGCGTGTCTAATTATTCTTCTTAATTTATCAGATTCAGACAGAGAACCCAAGAATTGGCTGATGATCCAGATTAACAATGTTTGCTCACGAATGCAATGCATTTCCCATAAGCTACATTTCACATTCGATTTCTGTCCAAGTGTCTCTCACTCTTTCAGCTCTATTGAAAAACAATTAAATAAAGTGGCTTTAATTGGATCTATCTGGGATGAGTTCTATAAGAAAGTGTTAATTGCAGAGGAGTAAAAACAGAGCTTAAAACGAATGTCGACTTTTTTATGCACTTGAATAGTGCATGCAATGTAAAGTGGTCTGCTTTTAGACGAAAATCGCCCTTAACAAGCATTACATGGGTTATTTGGCTATAATTTTGTAACGGTGAACTATTTTCTCTGTTGGTTTTTTATGCTTTATTCCTCCTCTGTATATACTACTCGGTTTGTTTTCTTCTTTTTTGCCTTCGATCTCTTCTCTTGCTTGGCGAAATTTGCACGTTCTGTCCGTTCATCAATATGCATTCATCTTCATTATCTCAGTCAGTCAGTACAGTACATAAAATAAAGACGAGCCTCTATTCTCACTCTGCTTGAATAAGTACTTGAAAATATCTATAAAAATGATTTTTACATATTTCTGAAAGGAGTAACTCATACGTGCGTCAATATTTTCATTAAAATAATCAAATATGTAAAGTTGTATTGATGGGGTCCAAAACCCTACAGGTGATTATTGTTCTTATCATATGTCAAATAAATGATAAACATAATTGATAAGATGTACGTTGTTTCTTCCCAATAATAACAGGCTTTAGAAGAAATTGGGATTGGAAAGTTCAGTAGTAAAATGAATCTGTTATTTTGCACTGCACACTAGGCAGTAAAGATCCAGGTATATATTTTAAAGAGGGTATGAGTTATAAATTCCGTTTACTAAAATTTACATTGCAATTACAAAATGATTGTACTGTTTAATTGAAAATAATATTGTGATACATCTTTTATGTGTTTATAGTTTTTCAACTGTTTTATTGAAATGTTTTAAAAAAATCTTTGGAAATGAAATATGAAAATCTAAATATCATTTAAATAACAAGAACACTTTTTATAAATGTTTTCAGTCTTGGCATTTTTTAGAAGAAGTAGATCGAATGGTATTTTAAGTTATTTCCAATTCATCAAAAATATTTTTGTAAATAATTTTTATTTGGCATTTATTTGCTTATAGATAGATACTTTGTTAATAAAAACATCTATGTCTCTACTCTTACTAAAAAAGCACTCAAATCTAAGCATCTCTCACTACAACAACCGTTGGAAGTGACAAATAGATTAAAATACAATGAAGAATCTAAAAAACCGATTTATATACAAGAAATAGCCAATGTCCGACCTCAGATTTTCAAAGAGCAAAAAATATACAATAGTAGCATTTCGTATTCAACGCGGTAAAAGTTGATGAGCAGCGTGCAGAGCTGTTGAGGAAATAGCTGTTTGTTGATCAAAAAATTTTCGGGCTACCAGAGGCGAGGCAGTCAGTCTGAGTCGGTTGGCAGATTGAGCAGCACCACCATCAGGTCTCTGAAACTACGTAGTCGGAACCGGTTGTAAATGGTCGATTTGTGCGGAGAAAATTTGCGGGAAAATGGTTTCAGTGATTGACGGTTAACAATTAAATGTTAAAGTGGAGTGGAGAACAAAAGTGAAGTCGATTTCTTGTATGACTTCTTAAGAGATCGCCCACCACGGTGGATTTGTGCACAATGAGCCAGAGTGGATACCAATTACCGTATTGACGGACTGGCAAATTGCTAATTAGAATTGGAGAGTGGTCCGCAATAAAACATAGAATATAGACCAAATCGTAGTGAAGTGACGGCCTTTTAAATTGTTCTCTTTGCTTGTTGAAAGACATGGTGTTGGAAGAGGAACCTTGAAATAGACACGCGACTAATCGGTTAGAGGACAAGATCGATTTCATCAGTTCGGAATCGTTTGTATTGTTGTGCGTTTGAAATGACGACAATGAATAAAACATGACAAATTAGAAAAAAGTGAAAGATTTTCGTAAGACCAATCAATGGTGGAATACCTATCAATTATTCAACAAAATTCAGAGTGACAAAATGTGGACGATCGATGTGGATGACATTCAACACTCTGATCGTCACCGTCGTCGTCTGTTATGCTCATGATCATTATATAGTTTTGGTGTGATATTGTGTGATTGGAAATCGGGGAGATTCAATGTCATATAAAACAGAAAACGTTTAATCTTTTCTCTGCTCATTTTCTATTTTCTCACTCTCCACTCTTCCAACACACAAAAAAGCATTTTTGCTATAATTATATCGGATGAAAAACTGAAATTGGTATTGATTTTGATCCGGGCAAATAATGGTGAACATACAGAAGAAGAAGAAATCGGAGCAGCACGGAAACAGAAATGGTAGTGTCGAGATTAATGTGGATGGAAACAATAATAGTACCATTGGCCACAATTCGAGTAATGCTAATGCGGCTGCCGAGATGATTGTGGATGCCGATAACAGTAATGATTCGGTGGACAGACAATTAGAAGAAGAGGCCCCGGCCGCAAACACCTTGCCGTCAGCGCACAGTAAAAGTTCAAAGAAAAAGAGGTAACGATTAATGATTTTTTTTTGGCAATTCACTTCGGACATGATCTGATCTCTGTGGTCAGGCATCTGTGTGTATAGTGGCCATAATTTCGATCCAATTTACACGTCCGAGAAATCATTTAGCAGACTACAGTCAGACTGGAAATTAGAGGAACCGCATTTTTTATCATTGGCATTTGCTATTGGCATTGAAACGTGCCAAAATTATAATCCGATTTAAATTGATAATAAAAAGACGACTATTTTATTATGTAGTCAATTGTATATTTGGGTTATCCATTTCTTATTTCTATTTTACCTTATATTCTTGCATTTTTAAAATGTATATATTTTTTATTCAAATTTATTCACGCCCAGACCCGTAACGATATCGAAGCATAGGGAAATATTTCAATAACAAACATATATTACTATATCGTCTTTGACTGGTTAAACATCTTATACATAAAATTATACAATAACATTGAAAAAATATGCAAATTACTTTTGTTTTACTTGATTTTATAAAAAATAATTATATATAAATTTCAAATTGAATTATAATTTAAATCCAAATTTTTTTGAAAATGTAAATTTGTATATTTTAACAGATTTTAATAACATAATCAACCATTTTCTTGATTTCAAATGATTAAAAATTAAGTGATCGTTTGATAATCTACCATAAATTACAAAATAACCCATTTTATTTTATGGTATTAATATATAAACCGAAACTAGTTATTTAAATTCACAATAGTTACTGAAATAATGATTTGATACATAAGATTTACTGCTGGAGATTAGATCTTACTATATTTGATTCTTCCTATATGTGCATTCAAAGCGATACTTTCAGGTTTTTGTGAACAAGTTTTAATGATATTTCTTAAACAAGTCCACTAATTAGGCTTGTCTTATTTTCAAAATCTGGTCCCCAAATTGAACCCAAATAGTTGTTCGGTCTATTGCTCAATTCTTAATGGGACAAATCTGATAAATAATCAGTGTTAAAGCCTGATTGTATTCGCAATTAATCGTTGTCAGTCTTCAGTTTTTGCGAATGTTTTACATGGTTTTGTCTGCAAAAATAGTGTTTCAGAGCAAAAAAAAAACTCTTCTTTCCCCCTTGCTTAATTCTGCATTTTAATGAGTGAATGTGTTTGTTTTTGCTCTGGCTGTTGCTGGACAGAAGAGTGAACGAGCGGTGGATCGGACTGTAAGCTGTAGATCTTAATAAACCACAGTTATGTGAAATTTAGTTTTATCGGAAATTGAGACTCTGCTGTTAAAAAGTCTGAAGAAAAAGAAAAGGAGAGGCGATGATTTGGTTGCATTTTGCTGAATTTTAAAAATAAATTCTCTGAGTGATGATGACGTTAGGAAGAGGTGTTGTTTCGGGGTGTTGTTATGCAAGAATTGAGAGACAATGGTCACAACATTGTTTGAGACGCGTGCTCTGCTCTGTCCCAGGGAAAGAAGAATCACTTTCGCAAATTTGAAAGCACCCATTTTTCGGAGATCATTTGTGATGGGTTGAATTGTGCGATGTTTTTGGGAATGTTGTCATTATTAGCCAGACAATTAATACAGATTACGCGATTATAGCGGATTTCATAATCGACCGTGGTATAAACTCAACTGGATTGTTTTTTTATATTTGTCTGATACCACTAGAAAGTGTTATTGAATAAACCAGTGAACACACAGAATTAGGACAATTATTTCTTATCAGATTATAAGATGTCCATTGGATTTGTTGGAAAATAGATTTATTGACCCAGTTATTAAAATATTTCTGTTGAATAATTCTGTTAACATGAGTCACTTTTACTGTTTCATTTATTATAAAATACCATACCATTTATAAATTAATATAGTAGTTCGTAAGAAACTCTTTTTTGGGTAAAATTACGATTAATAAAGATTAATAAAAATCATTTTGATCAAAATAATATTTTACTGAAAAATTATAACTGAATAAAGTTTTTAGATAATTGGGATTCGCCATCCCGTCTTGCGTAAAATTCCAACAAATTGTAATCGAACCATATAAAAAAGACAAGACCTTCTCATCTCTTTCCGTTTTGTCTATTTAAATGTGTTTGTTACTGTTGGTCTAAAATCGTGTCAATTTGAAACTAATAAACTCCACTTAAGAATTTGAATTAAACATTTTGATTGTATAGTACAATTGGCGTTTCAAAGTTGATTGAATTTTAAATTTAAATTTTTGCTCCTAGAATACTGTTCACACAGGATCTGGAAAAAGTATGCTCAAAAAAATAATGCCAGTTATCAGATTTTCTTGTGAAACTTTTTTAAATTTAAATTTTTGCAAAACTTTAATTCAAAATCATTGATTTGTGCAATGGTATTGATTTCGTGTTCAAATATAGTTTAAATTTAAGCAAATTTCCATTACTTCCAGCTAAAAAATCCTGTCCCTTGTACCTTTTTTATTAAAGATTTGTGTTATTCTTCATATGATTTTAAAACTCCTATTTCCAAATTCATCTTATTTTATCAATGGCCTAGAATTTCTTAGGATTAGCTTATCAAAACCAAATTTACATATTTATTTGTTCGAATCAACTTTGAATGCTAAATCTATACGTTAAAGAAACTTTCGTTGCTATTTAGTGACAGTAAATACGTTTAAAATATCTAAATTACTATTTAATACTAAAAAAATAATTGATTAGAAGATAGAGACCTCATAAAATCTCCAGAATCATCAAATTCATTCAAACATTTTAAAATAAATGTGTTTATTTGAATATGCAGCTATATGAATAAGATTATATTAAAATACGGTTAGATGCATACAGTTTGAGATTTTATTTGGCTGATTTTAAAACCATTTGGTATAATTTGTAATCGATAAATTATCTCTTGTGTGTACATCGTATGATGCGCTCTATTATAAGATGTCTTAAACGAAATGAAATATCATGGCAAAAAGTATTAGGTATTGGATTATTGCATCCATAATTAATGCGAGTATCAAATAACCCATATTGGTATGAATATAATAAAAATTAATTCCACGTTTATTATCTAATTGAAATTATAACTGTTGTACTTCAATTAGTTTGCACGTTTATTTTATGCATTTAATTGGGATTAATTGATACCGTAATAAAGATTTCATTGTCAACATCAAAGCATTAATTAAATCGCAATTTTATACGATTGAACAACATTTTCCCAATTTTGTTATTATATTTCAAAGTGTAATTTTTGATTGAATTAATAAGATGTTGGATATAATTATCTTGTTTAAGATGTTAAGTTAACAATTACCAAAATTATTTAAATACCGGGTTACTTGTACTGAACCCCTACTTTATTAACGCACTGTAACTTTCTCATTGGGTCAGTTATTTACTACTAGAATATGCATATGGTTTATTAACTAAATTTTATTAGTTTGGCCCAGGTAAATATGGCTGAAGAACCTATTTACACAGTATACTAATTTAATGCTATGTAGTTCGAATTATTAAATTAATGAAATAAGATTGCGCTAATTATCTCGAAGCATTTTCAAAAATGACTTCCCATAAGAAGAAAATTGGATTGAAATTTTCACAGAATGTTGAGCAGGAAATTTCATGCGATAATATCGATACACTTTTCTTGGAACAGTTTTCAGGCTGAATTATGCTTCTTTACTTTCAAGAACGGAATAATAATTGGGTCATCGTTTACTGGTTCCAGTCACTTGTCCTCTTAATTTAAAGTTTGTACACAGATTATTTTAATATAATCGAAGACGTTCGGCGTTTATCAAATTCACCTGTTGCGTATTATTAAACTGGTTTGTGCGAATTTCTATCATTTCGCCGTGATATCGAAAAGTCACACAAACCGGAATCCGAAAAATATAAAGTAAACAGATAACTGTTGCCACATTGAAGAAGGGGACATTAAACAAAAGCGTTTTTTAAAAGAGATCTTCTCTCGGCCAAAATATTGAAATGCAAAAAAGAATTAAACCGGTCGCCGATTCAATATTAAAAAAAGAGAGTAAAAAGTGGAGATTTATTTGTGTCAAACGTGTAATAAAGGAAAGAATGAGAAATTTATCGGAGTTTATGGCGAATTGAGACTTTCTTCAAGACCTTCACAATTAGGGGATTGAAGGTCTACAGGTCTACAAAAGGTTATAAAGTTATTAAATTTTTTGTTTATTAACACCATCTCTTAATTGCTTTTTAACTACAGTTCTTGAAATTGGCAAGATCGTGTTCAACAAGAGAAGATAACATTCTAATTTTTGATTAATTAATCGCAATCTAAAATTTGACAGATTCCACTTAACGAAACATAAAACCTTTCCAATGTCCCGAATTTACAACACATGCCAATGTCCTAATTTCTATGTTGATAAGAAATAAATATATTAAACATTTGATAGCTATAAATTGTGAGCTCAGGAAAAGTATCTAAACTAAAATATGGTCGTCTTCTCTGGAATGTGTGATTCTTATCAAGTCATCCTATTAACTCAATTTCGGCCTACACTATATTTCTAAAAGTACTGTTTTTCGTTTCATTTTTTTGTAAAATTTTCTTATACTTTGAAGACACTTAAAATCGGATTATATTTCCAGCCATTAATTTAATTTGCAACTATAACGTCTTGACAGTTATTTGAGGTTTATTATTTCCTTTCACCGTCGTTTATATTTTTTATATATGGTTTTTGGCTTATAATCTGTCCCAATTTATCGCGAGTCTGTTGGCCAAAATAAATTAATTAGGTTATTTTTGGATTTGAAATCATATTAAGATTTATTTAAGATGTGTATTTGGTCGTTTTTTCTATTTATTTATTTAAATAGAGTTAGAAACACTTTCTAGGAATATGGTGTTTTTCTATATTTTTTAAGTTAGTTTTTCAATTAGTTCAATCAGTAACGGTTGCAATTGTAAATTTTAATATTGAAAAGATAAGAAATTATATTTTTATTTTAAAAAAATGGAAGATGTTGGATTTTTCAAAGAAGAATGAACTTCAATTACTCTTGATCGTGTTGCGCGGTTTTACTTAATTTTTATTAGAAATTATGATCACGACAGTTTTTTTTTTTGTTTCGAGTGTTATGAACCAATATTTAAAGAGTTTTCTGAAAAGAGTTATTAACAAATGTTGTATTTTTTAAAGATACCAATGTACGTTTATTTCATTCTAAAGAGGAAGGTATGCCCTTGGTAAAAATACAATGGAATGAACAGAAATTGTTTAAATTGACTACAAAAATATTAAAAATTCTGCACCCATTTAAAAAAAATTAAATCCTTTGTGTGACGTTGTCATTTTATTCGACACCAATATCTAAGGAATTTATTCTTTGGTACCCTACCACGTGAAAGAAAAGATCTATGTCATTACTCGACAATAAATTTATCAAGTGAAAAACTCTTAATAATGTTCATTTCATTCTAATCAATTTTACTAAAAAGTATAACCATAACGTAATAATGTTTATTTTATTGTATATGACTTCAATTAAGTACGGATATAATTGTGATCTTGTTATGAATTTGTAATCGTGTAGCAAATAAGGTGTACTGCCATGTTATTATTCGCTATTAAATAATTACGAAAATGAGTGGGCAGTTATTGTGTTAAATATATGGTCGTTTTTAATAATACGTTTTCTTATATTAATTTAAGATTTGTAATTCATTAACAATTGGCATATTGGGCTTATATTTATTCATTTTTTTTTATTTTTAGGATAAAGATCCGGTACATAATGCCGTCAGCCCGGCTGGCATTACGCGAGGAGGACGTGGTCCGACTGGCCCTGGAGTTTCTGCACAATCGAGAGCTGAATATTACACAGCTGTCTTTAGAACGGGAGACGGGTGTCATCAATGGCCAGTACTCGGACGATGTGCTGTTCTTGCGCCAACTGATCCTCGACGGACAGTGGGATGATGTGATCGAATTCATTCAGCCATTGGAGACACTGCAGTCGTTTGAGATGAAACGCTTTAGGTACATCATTTTGCGGCACAAATACATAGAGCTGTTGTGTATCAAGTCGGAGGCCGGTGGTGCCATGAACGTAGCTGCCCAGGGTCTGAGTTCGGTGGATGGGGCTGTAGAGGAAGTGGTTCAAGTTTTGAGTGATTTGGAGAAGTTAGCGCCGACTAAAGAGGAATATTCTGGCCTTTGCTTGCTGCTGACCCTACCGAGATTGGGCGACCATTTGCAGTTTAGGGACTGGAACCCGAGCAAGGCGAGAATTCAATGTTTTAGAGAGATTTTCCCTTTGGTAGAAAAGTTTTTACCGGGAGACAAAAAAGCGCACCAAATAATGGCGGCAAAAAATGATAGGTAAGTAAAGAAGAGATTAAAATTTTAGATAACATTTTAATCCTAGCCAAATGCATTATTAGATATCAGAATGCAATATTTGTTAAGAAGAGGGTTTTTATGTAAAAATGAAAATATCTTAGCCAAATTTAAGATGTTCAAGTGTTAAAGCCACACTAGGGCTATGATTCACAATCATAAAAGGAGCTTCTCTATAATCGATTATTGGTCTTACGATGTCGATTACTAACCTCATTACTATGGCCCGTCTCCACCATTCGTCCACTTGTGGATATATTCCGGATCTAGGTTTAACAGGGTGTTTAAGAGTTTAAATTATTACGAATTTCAGTTGATTATTTTGAGGATAAGATTGGGGTTGTCAGACCGGGATTGTATGAATTATTATTATTTTATTATCTTCACAGAGTTTTAACCGACATAATTTTAATATATAGGGTTTTGCAATTAGATATTTCATTTTCATATTGTCGTCACATCGAGCCGTAAATGATTTTTAGAAAATTTTTATTGCAAATTGATTGAAGTTTTTGGATTAAATGCGACCAATTTTGATGACTTGTAGTAATTCTAATTATTATGGCAATAATATCAAAATCAAATCTCTAATTGGAAAACCCTATACAAATCTTCATTAAGTTTTAATAACATAATTCCCAGTCGTTAAAATTAGATTAGTGTAATTTTTATACTTTTATTATTATATGAGTGTTTTATGAGCATTTTTTGTGGTTTTAATGGCTAATTATGGCTGCCTTTCATAAAAATCAGGCTATATAATTTTTCTGAAAGTATTTTAAAGTTGCTTCATCAAAGTGTAATCTAAATTAATGGTAGTTTATCTGCAATACCCGCCTCGTAGCCGATGTAGTAACGCATCCGGCTGACTCCGCGGAGGCCATGGGTTCGATCCCTGGGCGGGTAGGATTAACTGGGTCCTATTTCAACTGGTCTATGTGCTATTAATTGACTAATAATACACTGAAAACAAATAGTCATGAAAAGTCTAAACCCGTTGGTTGAGGTTTAGACTCCCCATGTTCCTTACAGGAATTGAAAGAGAAAATTTATTTTTATTTATTTAACTGCAATAAACTAATTCACTCCCACTTTTAAATAAGATTATTAGAACTAGTCTTAATAATAAGGCCAATAATAAATTTCCATTTCAATTCCTTGGAATAACGTGTTAAATTTTTATTGATAATTTGTTTCGAGTAATGATCAATCTTGATCAATTATATACATCGGATCCAATCCATCTGAATTTTACATAATAACTACGTATATATGCATATTAATTTGTTAACACTAAACAGATATCAAGTATTAATAGTAGTCCACGCCACGTTAGGATGATCCATTACATTTAGCCCCTTTCGTGAAAAACTATATAATTGGTAATTAACCAAGACCGCCAAATTACCATTACTTATAAGTTGTGTACAACGTTTTGTGCAATTTCTATAAAAAAAGTCGCAAAAAATCATTTTCATTCTGAAATTTTCATAACATTTGTTATAGTTGCTATAATAATTTGGAAATTAATCTATAAACAACATTTTCTTTATGCAGGTTAGTGCAGCTGGTGATTAAAGGAGTCTTGTACGAATCGTGTGTAAACTATTGTCAAGCCAAAGCGACAGGAGCGACGGATGTAAGCAGTCAGGAGATGTCCTTTTCGAAACTTTTGGACGGTTCAGCGGGATTTAATGATTCTGATTTGTCGCTGTTGAGCTGGCTTCAGAGCATACCATCAGAAACATTTGCAGTTCCGTTTGAGCAAAGGACACTGAATGTGGACGTTGAACGACTCGAGAGGCCAACTTTAGAAACGTCATGGACAGAGCATATGCTAATTACCCCAATCAAGGTGACATTTCTTGAATGGCATAGACCAAATTTGAAAATGATCGATTACATTAACTTATCTTTTTCCAGCCAAAAACATTTCCCCACTCAGTAATGCCTTTTACGAGGCCTCGAAGTGCAGCTGACATTATGAGCCGATCTCTGTTACCAACTCTGGAAGGCATCACGTTAGGATCAAATGGCAATGGAGGTGTGGAAAACGCCCAAATGTCACGATCAAGCTTTGCCAGCTTCCATTTGACCGGAATCAAACCGAGCTCTGGTAAAATGATGACCTCCAGTGTGGACAGGCTCTTTGAGAATGA
This sequence comes from Clogmia albipunctata, assembly GCA_001014945.1. Taxonomy (NCBI): domain Eukaryota; kingdom Metazoa; phylum Arthropoda; class Insecta; order Diptera; family Psychodidae; genus Clogmia; species Clogmia albipunctata. The sequence continues at coordinate 74,222 of JXOV01016369.1, read as the reverse complement.
GGGAGAAGTTTTTCTTAGCAGTAATTATAATGATTTTCAGGTAAGTCTTTATTATTCGCATATTAAAAGATATTTTTCTAATTGAATATTTATAATGAAAACAAGTACTATTCACTATATTTCATATTTAATTGAACATTCAATTTTTTTTTTATTTTATTAACGTTTATTCAAATATTTATTCCATTTTCATTTCCAGTCAATTATTTTTTCAACCGAAATTCGCAATCAAAACGTGTTGTGTGGAAATAAATAAAACAGATTTAATTTTTTATAACAAATAAATTTTGCATGAAACTTTTTTAAATCGAGTCGTTATCATAAATAAATAAATTATAGAATGATATGCATAAATTTAATCAGCAACAAATTACAAGAGGTTTGTTATCATAGATCTTTTTAGGCAAATGTTTTCACTTTTTAATTATGAGGTAATAATTATTCATTGATTAATAAATGAAAAAATATTATTGGTTTATCTATAAATTTAATTTTTTTAATGACTGTTAAATTTGTTTAGTTTTGTATTAGTAATTTGATTTTTATCAAAAAAATTATTAAAACATGCAATCAAGTAGTGGAATACCGATTGAGCCAATCATGTGGGTTTGTCCTGATGTCCAGAAATTGGGGAATTTTAGGGTTGTTCCACAAATTGATATCATTTTATTCACAACAAGTTTGACAAGCCATTGCTCTACGAAGTTAACTGAACAAAGAGTAATACAAGAGAGGATAATTATTCAGAATTGGGCTGAAAATCTAAATGTTGACATTATAAATTTCACAATATTTTGGTGAAGATTTATTAAGATTTTCAATGTTAAAAGGGGTTTCGATTATATTTAAATTATAATATGGATATTTAAAATTGAAAATTGTTATTACAAAATCTGTTTTACTTTTAGGGTTTGCCTTCAATACAAGAAACAGTGTCTGGACAATCAAAATCGCCCACGGTGGCTAAAAATAATGTTGAATCAAAAGGCGATTCTGGAACGACGACGGGTCGAGATAGTCCAGGAACAAATACCTCTACAGCTCGTAGTTCGAGGCGAGACTCACTGACTGATAAAGTTAGCCATGACGATCATCCCCAATATCCACAAACAGCACCCCCTGATATACCTTTAAATACTCATCCAATTACCGGAAACGAAGAAAATTTCAGGTGTTTATTATTTTTGCTTAACAGTGAGCCGGAAATATAGAGTTTTCCAATAAGAGATTTTCTTTTTGATGATCGAAAAAATGAGTATTTTTTAAAGAAATCTTTTTAATGTTTATTTGGTTGTAAATTCCATTAAATATATTACAACGCTTTCAGGACCATATCCTTTTCCTGATGAATTCGCACATTTTGGTTGAATATCTGAGATAATTTCACGATTTAAAGATCGATTACTCAGTAATGTCATAACCCTACTTTTTCATGCGATTCTAACAAAATCTAAGGAATTTTTATTATTTTTTATAAACAATTTTACACCCAATGGTTTATTGAAAATATTATTATTTGTAGTAAACCTTCCTCTTTAAAATAAAATAAACATTTGTTGATTTCTTTATCAAAATACCGATTTTTCCAATATCCAAATTAAACCTCTTATTAAAAAACCCTGTATATTGATTAAACTGTGTTGCTAATTGTATTTCTTTTTTTAACAGTCAAAATACTCCGACTGCCAACAACAACACCAACAATATTAACAATAATGCCAATGGAGGCGAACTGTTTGAAAAGTTCCAAAGACAAAAGCAGAATCGAGAACAAATAGGAACAAATCATATGGTTGCACCCGCAGATAGGTGAGAATCAATTTATTTATATATTTCGATTATATGTCCAAAACCTATATGATTAAATTTCCTTTTTATTATTTTGTAACTTTCCGTATGAGTTTTAGTTTATTAATGATTAATCAATAGTACCCAAATGGGAAGGTAACGGAAATCAATCACACCGTCCATTTCATTTTTATTATGGCGCCATTCCCTTTTAAACCAAAAATTAAATGATTACATTAATTTATTTATATATCTGCTCAAGGTGGTGTGAAAGGTGTTAGTTTTATTGACATATATCAGCTAAAATTTTCGACAATAAAAATAAACAAAATTATAATAATTTTGATTTCTTTTACATAAAGCGTTATATAAAATAACAATAGGTTCGTATATTTTTAATGAAAACTCAATTAATCGTTTATTTGAGAACAGATATATCGTATGTTACCAGACAGCAAGTTTTGGGAAATAGAGTAGAAACTTCTTATTCACGATTTCAATATCCGCTGATACCCATCCATTTATTCGAGGGTAAAAGTTTTGGTATTAACGAATTTAATCGATATATTCAAACAAAATCATATCGGATACAATGGAAGGTGATCCTGATGTTAATGTTATGTGCTTGTGATACAAAAAAATCGTTGATAAATAAAAATTAATGCCGTTAAGTATTTAAACATCGAAATTTCCGATTAATTGTATCATTTAAACAATCAAATTGCGTGTCTCGTAAATTCTATATCAATTAGGGTAATCATACTTTGTTGTAAGTAAAGATTGTTCAGTTTCAGGATGAAGATCATTTATATATTAATCACAGCAAATAGACTCAATAGGGTAGAGACAATAGGAGGAAAAAATATGTTTTTTCCTGTTATTTTTTACAACAAATTATAATAATTTTTTCAAATTTAATAATATAAAAATTAAAAAAGAGTTAGTATTATTATAGACAGGGTTTTGTGATTTTAAGCGATTAGCTACAAATTTGGTTTATGTTATTTCTCAAATAAACGATTCAATAAATGTAATATATGAAAATCAATTATTATGTCATTTTTAATGCATTCCATTAACTGTTGGTAGTATCAATACTGTGATTTAAATTAAAATTAAAACAATTCCATCATTTTGTCATCATCTTAATGTAGCAATGTCATCATTAATCTTGAGTTTTCCAAAGCGTCAATTAATTTTTAAAGGGATAATCTATGTAAATAATTCTGTAATAACCATTCTGAATTATTCAAAATAATTGATTTTAGAATTGCAGACGCCTTTTTTTTAAATTAGATGCGCATTACTGTTAGTTAATCATCAAGGTGATAATTACCTGGTTATTTGATTTTGAAGATAACACCTTGATGGGATTATTGTCTATTGATAGATAGAATTCACAACAACTTTGAGATGATCACTGTAAAATATAGTATTGAATGGTCGGGAGTTTAATCAAACTGGGTTGGTGATTATTATTTTTGCCGTTTATTAATATTTTTCAACTGGGCTGCGGGGATCGCCGCGGCAGCAGAGTAGTAATTAATGTGCGACTAGAATGAATAATTAGATGCCGATTATCGTAGTTTGACCATTCATTCATTCAGCACAGCAGCGCATTGAGCTATAATTGAACTGGAGTATCGTGTGGTAATGTTGGGTTTCCGAACCGATCTATTGATATATAAGTTTAATTGCAAATCTTGGATCAATTGTTGCAAATCCGTCCTAGACATCGGTTTTGTAGTTGGGCGAGGCTTGCAGCAGTTCTAATTATAATGTATTATAATAAAAGGTTGCATCCGCGACCATTTCAAGTACGTACGATTGAAGTGTCCAAAGATTGTGGCATTCATTGCAAAGAGGTGGTTGGGGAGGGTGTGCAAAAGAAAGTCCACTTTTGCGGAACAGACCGTTTGAATAAGTCGATGTGATTGATTTCTGCACAGTGATTTTGTTGCAAAGGTGCTGATGAATGTTTAATTTCTGATTGCAGTGACAAAAATATCGGTGCCGTGCCGCAAGCCCTTGGGAATAATAGTAATAATGCAGTAGCCGATGACCAGGCACTTCGGGATGAAAGCGTGAGTAGTTGAACTTTTTTTCATAATTATTTAAATAAGTGCTTCAAAATCCGATCAAGAGTTTGAGTGTAATGGATTCTACAATTGAAAAAAAAAGTGAATAACCATGTCATTAATATAAAGACTTATTTATATTTGAAACGTTATTTCTTAAAAATATCTATATTAATTATCGAATATGTGTATTTTCTATACATTTATTAAAAATTATACATATCCTCTATTGAGAAATTAGGATATTTCGAATTAAAATTTGCTATAAATTGACGATAAAATAAAAAAAATTGTTTATGCATTTTTTTGCTTAAAATTGATATTATGACATTCAAATTTGCTCTGTCAAAGTCGTTATTATAGCATAAGTGCTTTTTCTTTATTATTAAAGTGTGACCTCAGTTAAAAAACCCATTAATTTTATATGTACGCCACTTTCGTTGGGCGTGGTTTAACTATGTTTTGTTAGTGTTTTATTTTCTTCAAATAAGCCACCTATCAGAGAACCCATGAACTACGTTTACTTGTGGTTTATCATAGAGGACGCACCATGTATTTTTTGTTAGTGTTTTATTTCTTCAAATAAGCCACCTATCAGAGAACCCATGAACTACGTTTACTTGTTTTTTATCATAGAGGACGCACCATGTATTTTTACATAATTTCGAATAATTTTTAAGATTTTTAAGTTAATTTATTTAAAAATGCATAAAATTTTGTATAAAACACGGCCGATAAGCATTATTAAACACTCGGGCCTTCTTTAAGGCACTCGCTTTTCTCGTGGTTTAAAACAACCCTTGTTTTTAATAATGGCTTATCTTATCGATCTTGTTTTATAAATAACTATTATTAAAGCAGAAATTTAAATAAAACACTTATCTTATTAAATTTGGATTTAATTACGTTGTAATAAGATTGTATTTATTTTTAAAAGAGATGAAATCTGTTTTGAACATTATATATGTGGTTCTTAAATTTTCTTAGTTTGACATTACTTTTGAGTTTATATACTTTTATGAATTTTTATTATGATAATTATTGTTACAAAACCATACATATTTATTCCAAAGTATTATTTTCTTCCCACAATAAATTTCAATAATAGTCATACAGTAGAAGCTCCTTATCTGTGATGAAAAAATTTAGATAAAATCCTAAAAATTGAACTATTCGCGGAGCTAATGAACAAAATCATGTTAGATAGTATGGATTGATCCCTGATGTGAGTGTTGCGGAGTACTGGAAGAATTTTGGCAAGGAAAAATACTTTGTAAGCATCAAGAATCATTAAAACTAAATATTTCTTCATGAATATTAATAATTACATTGTTTAAACCACTGAATAAATTTTCAGATCGCATTTTCATTTTAATAATACATACTGCAAAATCTAATAATAAAATTTATTTTTTCTGATTTTGTCATTTTAGAATAAAACATATCCCATATAATATTCGATTCCGTATTCGCGGTATTTTTATGGAACGTATTTCCCGTGTATGTAGCTTTTCCTATAATTCTATTTGTTAGGTGAACTTGAAATGTGAAACTTCTATTGCTTATTTAATGAATTGTTTCTTTAAATTTCCTTAGATAACTTATTTTAATTATTTTCTATTTAGAATTGTTAGCACCAAAAATTTAAAGACATAAAACTGAGGTTTGAATAAAGTCAAAGTCAAACAATTATAATTGTATAATAAGAACTTGTTATTTAAAATTACATTGTAAGTTTATATTTAAAACCCCCGTAGAAAAAGCAACGGAATAGAATTTTATTATCAATCAATGCCTGTAGATCTACACCATAAACGTAAATTGAAATTGCAGTATGAATGGTTTAAAAACCTGATTTTTACTAGGTTTACGATGGTTATAAAACTAAGATATCGATTATGTTACATCGATATATATAGTATAAAACTGTAATAAAGAAAACGGTAAATTATATAATTAAATTTTCACTTAACATTCATTACAAGTTTAATCGATATTTGCAATTGAAAAAATGAGTTAAATTGAATTATAGAGCAATTTGTGAACTATTCTTCTATTGTTTATGACTAATTTTCGATTTCAATTGAAGATTTCTCTCCAATTGGAGTGCTGAATATTTCATGCATTCCAGTTCTTTTGTATTTTATTCATGTATTGAATTGATCTCAATCGCAACGCAACAATGTGTTACACTTGTAAGACACGACATTGAACTACTGAGAGTTTAACCTTGGTGCTACCGTTTAAGGGACGTTTGGGCCCAGTATGGAAAAGAAGCATAAGGCCAATTCAACATTTCTTTTACAAATGATCACGAATGAGAAAATTAATCTGTTTAAGACAAATTTCCCAATTCAGCATGACATAAAGTGTTTTTACTCGTTCAATGATGACAAATGATTATGAGACGATCAAATGGAGAAGGCATAAAATGGAAATTGACTTCAGGTTTGTAATGAGTAAATGGATTGGATGTTGGTTGGAATAACCATTATTTCACATCACAAGCCGTACACACGATCTGGATCAATATATAGTTTATTGTTTGAGTAACAGTAAAAGTTGAATTTGTGAAATTTTAGCGTGAAATTTGATGACTCACAGAAAAAAAATTATTTGCTTAACAGTATTTATGATCATTTAATGATCATGGACGTGGACAGAGGCTGAAGATCTCTAAAAAAGTGGCTAGTTGTTGAGCAAACATGGTCTTCAGTAGAAATTAAATAAAAGAGACAAAATAATTAATGGTCCATCAAAAAGTGTGACATTTGTCTCATGGCATTTATATTTACGATCACTCAACAATGCATTTAATAGGTCTTCATTAAATAGCCATTGATGAATTTGAGACGCGTATCTCATAGGTCTACAATTTGTCTGTTATTTTTTTCAATTTCTGACAAACACATTGTGTTCTTGGCACTGTGTTCATTTATGGCCGGAATAGTTTGCCAATTCCTACTTAGGAAGCATGGATGACTTTTCCACCTACTCGCCAATCTCTGCTCACACAACCATGGATAACGAACGGCGTTCAGTTTGACTGGGTTTCCTATGTATTGATTTGGAGGCGCCTAGCTTGTAGGTGGTTTATAATTATTGGCGATTGGTGGTTTCGCTCTAGAGTAGCAATTTTAATCGTAAATAAAGTTCATCTCAATGTCACTATAATGTGCATTACAGTACGAATCGAGTTAATGGAATGATTATAGGAGATCACTTGACCTGGAATACCTTGAGCAAACTTGTGCATGTCCATAATCGCCGCTTTACAAGATCTCTCTGATTTGAGACTTGTTGTGATCATCGTGCAACAACGGCGACGAAAAGTCAACAAAGAGGGTTTACAGTAGGGAATAATCGTTTAGAAACAACAAATTGGCGTATAAATTAGAAAAAGATTAGGGAATGAATAAAATTTATGTCCAAAGTTCTGTGTTATCTGTAAAGATCAAGATAAACAATCTAAATATTTAAATTGGAACCTATTCCAACATTCATTATACATCTCATTATCTCACCATTTATAAAATTTAAATGCGTATTAGTTTCCTTTAATAACGTTTAGAATTTAAATGACATATTAAATTACCAACCATGTTATTTCTTTTAATCACTCGTCTTCTATTTCTATAGAAAATAGAAGGTTTTAATTAGATATAAAACCTATTTTATAAGAAATAAAACCTATAAACAGAATTTGTGTCAACTGATGATTGATAAATTGAATGGCGGGGTCAATCGATTGTTCCGCAGTGTAAGCTTCGATGACGCCAATTATTACACAAATTTCGGCGCTCTTCTAAAGGTGTATTTGTGTGTTCTGTACTCGAAGCTTACGATCGGAAATGGATGACTATGAGTTGTCAGTTAGTACGTGATCGGTGTTTGGAGCAAGTCGAATGTGGAGTGGTAATAAAATAATAAGAATTGGCCATAGTGAGAGAGAGTCTAGTTAAATGGTCAGCAATTATCAGGTGGATTGGATTATTATTCGGTTGTGAATTTAATTGGAAATAGGGAACGGTCTTTCTCTGTCTGGATAAATTGAGTGTGGTGTAAAGTTCTGGAGAAATTGGTGCGCAAATCGTCATCATTATGACTAAACACAATACGGCCCAGGAGCAGCAGCATAAACAGATCGATCGCCTGTTTGGCGATCGGTTTGGGCATGAAATCCAGATGATTGAGTCGAAGCGGAATGTCAGCTGCGACGTCCATGGAAGGAGACGGGACAGCTTTGGCTCGTCCTGGAGTGTGTCGAGTCGGAGAGGATCTAATCATAATTTGAGTGACAAAAAGGAAGGCGTTGGATCGTCAATTTTGAATAATCATTACAATTGGAATAATGCGTATAAAAAGGACTCATCCACCAATTCTACGTCACTGTACAATTTGCCTGGAGCTTTTAGGAATTCATTAGACTTTTCGACGACCGTCAACCGACACAATTCGGTTAATAATTTGACCAATGGGAATGGAAATAAACAACAAGGAATAAAGTCTGGACATGAAACTCTTTCCCGTAGAACCAGTGCACCTGCCATCAATCAAAGGTAGTTTTATATTATTTTGTTGTTTTTAAATAATCTAAACCGCTTCCCTCAAGCTTTCCGTTTTATTTAATAAATTAATATTCTAATTATATATTTAACGATTAAATTAATTACACCTCTCCTGTCTAAAGTACGTGTGTTTACAATTATGCTTACGTCATTCATACATTGCTGCTGGGGTGCTGCTGACCAAGAATAGCGAATCGATTTCGTAATGAGAGTGTGCTTTTGATGTGTGTCTGTCTGTATGGTCAATGACCATATTGGTGTTTGGCTCGAAGCTTGAATTGTTGGTTTGTGGCGGCGTAAATCGCCTTGAATGAAACTCTCAATTTTTAAATAAAACTCCTTTAAAGGTGCCTTGGCGAGAGTAGCGCGTTATCACCATATATTGGCCATGCTTTATAGTCCAGTTTATCTGCCCGATTCGGTCAATTCTGATATAAAAATAATGTGTTTATTCCATTAAAAGAATCTACAAAAACACAGTGTCTCAAGGACGGGACACTGAGATGAAGACTAATCTGTTTTTCTTAGATTTATTCAAATCAATTGCCAAATTAAAATGCTAATCTAATGGATAAACTAAAACTGTTACAAATTAGTAAAATTAAAGCTCTTTATCTACACGAGAAGCTTAGGGCTGGACAATCAGTCAATATTTGAAATTCCTAAAGTTATGATCGATTAGTATTTTTTTGTATTAAACTGTGAAATGTTGAGTGAAGAGATCACCATACAAGCTAGAATGGACAAAAACATGGACTCAGTTTCGAGAAAGCCATTTGACGAGGTGAATTGTTTGTACTTTGTTAATTATAGTGAAAATTATTATTCGTCACAGCTTCCAACTGGAAGACGCCTAGCTGTCATTCCAAGCTGATGATGGACTTTCACTTTTTAACAGGATTTCTGTTTTGTAGTTCATTGACCAATACCGATCAGATAAAATTTTTGCAAAGGAGTGATGTTTTTTTTATTATAAAGAGAAAAAATATAAATTGTCATATCAATATTTGGAATCTTGTTTATTTGCTGATAAATCCCAATATTTAATGCGTAAATAAGTGTTATTAACAGTGTTATTAGCAATCGAATAGCAGTGCAATAAAAAGAGATTCTTAATATGGAAGTCACAAGTTGAACTTGTCACCGACTTCTCTTTGTGGTTTGTCGTCTAAACACCTCTCATTTGATCAGGCTTTGAGATATATAAATTGGCAATCTATAAATGTTACGCAGCTTATTTTATATCGATTTTCTAAATGTCGCATTTTATTTTAATGGCCACTGTTTTGTAAAGTGAATGAGATTGTGACTAACGGCAATGCCAGCTATTTGCAAAAGATATTCAAATTGAATAGGTTCTTGAATTTGCAAATGTAATCATCATCTGTCATTTGAAGTTTATTTTAATAACAATGATATCACTAGGTAGTAACTTTAGTGGTTTTTGCATCGTCAAAGAGCAAAAAATGCAGAAAATTGCTTAAAAGAAATAAATGTCTGATTTAAGTAGTTTGAAGCATAATACCTTTAATTTTTGCAATAAAACATGTTTTTATTCAAATTAAGTTAGATTTTCTTAATAATATTAATTATAAAAATGATCTGCATATGAGTCATATTAGAATATTTTTAAATCCGTTTTGATTGTCTTTTCTTGTAGTATTCTATAAATAAAATTTTAAAATAACTGAATCGATTTGTTTTGAGTTTAATAATTTTAAGCTGTATATTGTGTGGTTTTTTTAATAGAGAAAAAATCCATAAATCATGAATTTTAATGTTCAAATTATTTGAATATTTTCACAAACATGTTTTATAAGTCATTTTGCATAAACTGTTTTCTATTTTTGGATATATAACGGTTACAAATTGCATTTTAAGCAAAGATTAATTAGATGACCTGTTTTTTAATAGATTTAAATCTGTTCTGAACATTCCCGAAACTACTAATAGTTTGCTTTACATCGTGAAAAACATCCAAGGAATGTCTTTATAAAAATTTACAATCGAAATTACAGTTGTGTGTGGAGAGAGATTTTATGCAAATGGAGAAGATTGTATGCAAATTGTTATGGTTTTGGATTCGCTTCACGGAAGTGGCGTATTTAAGACAAAGATCATAAATTAAAAAAAGTGTTTTTCTATTGAATAAGACGGTTATTTAAACGTGTTTAAATGCAATATTTTAGGCGATTAACAATAATTTGTCTAAATGCAGTTTATGGAGATGCTCTTAAATGTTTGTTCTGGTAGTTAGATCTTCTGAAAATGTTGTTTTGCTCCTCATTGAATTTGTTCATTTCAAAGTTGATTGCTTTAGTAAAACTGTCCGCTACTTTGTTGCATTGATTATAGAAAATGTATTGAAGTGTAAATTAGTTCCTGTACTTTAGCTGGTGGTGTAAATGTCATAAAAGCTGTTGTTGTCCATTAGGGGAATAATCTATCAAGAAAATCGCCGCGCGCTTCGGTCCAGTTATAAATTGTATTCATAAACGGCAATTAATAACACCCTATCAATAAAAATTCTAAATCCATGATTAACGACCGGTTTGCATGTCGCACACAAACTGTGGCTAACACACATCTGCAACAAGAGCGGAATTTATAGAAGAAATGCATAACCTGCTTCTAACGGACCCCTGTTTAATCGCTTTTGAACTTACGGCTTACGATCACTGGTCGATCTCATTGTAATGTGTATATTTTGCAGTAATAATAGAAGAAACTCGTGGAATGACCGAGTTTTTAAGGGTATGGAGCACCCGTCAGCATTTCCGTCCATGCTCAGATCGTCAACGACCAGCCTGAATGATGTAAAGACCAGCAATCAGCCCCAGCATCAGCAACCGTATAATCCGTATCCGGGCAGATCCAGTATCAGTGAGCCAAGACAAACGAAAACCTCGATAATCAGGAGAAACAGCACCAATAACGTGAATGTTAAAAAGAATTACACAAATAATGTGAGGACAAATCCACGTCCCAGTAGCATGTACAGACAGTCTCCAGCTAGAAGTCTATACAATCTTCAGACTTCAACGCTGCCCAGAGAGACAATGGTCAGTGTTTTGTATAAGAGTCCAAATGCCAGGGATTTTGTTAATGAAAAATCATCCAATTTAAATGTGGACAAGACGAAAAAGAAGGCTCCAAATTCGATTTTGAGGAATTCACACAAGTCAGATGAGGAGGATTTATTGTCGGGAAAAGAGACAGATTCCAAACTGTCTAAAGAGAACTTGTCTAAGCATGTTCGAATTTTTGCAGTCGACAGTAATGACCTCTCAAATGAATCATCAAATGAGGACTATTATAGAAGAGAATCGTTTGGATCCCTTCACAGTTACAATGCGCATCGTAAAATGTCCATTGATTCATTGGACTGTCGCAGAAGCTCGATTAGCGGTAGTAGAAGAGCATCTATAGCGTCGGGTGACGATGAGGTATTTATTGTTGTTTAAGTTGAATTTTATCTTCTTTGGGCACGACTTTTGGGCCATTAAAAAAGCTGTAAATCGAATCTACAAATTGAATCATCGTCAATTTATAGCAATTTCCGTAAGCCTTTATTTTGTTGATTGGTCTTCGGAAATCACAGATATGGATTGATACCGTTCGGTGGTCAATCGATTTGACAAATGATTGATATGCGATTGACAAACTGATAAAGAGAAAAGGCAACATGAATTTGTTGTGTTTGGTTTTGTTCCATTAAAAGCACTGTTAGAGCTATAAAATCTGATTGACTTGAGGTAATTTTTTTACGATTTTTTGGCGATAATTGACGAAAGAATAGAAACTAGCCGAGACCAATTTCTATTTAATTATATGTACTGTTTTCTCATTTCCGCCATTTCCACCAAAAATGCCATAATACCTCAGTAGTGTTGATTTAACAATTTACGCAATCAAATCCATTCTCTATACCCAAATAGCGATTGGCTGCTGCTTCAATCTTGTTCAAATTACAAACAGATTCTAGTTTACGTGATGCCCTTGTTAGGATGATGGGTTACGTGAATTGTGGTCAGTTTTAGTATTCATCTGGGTTGGTTTTTCTCTTTTTTTTAATTTAAAATGGAAACTTTGTTTTGGGTCAGTGTTTTCCTCGAAATGATAACAGATCTTAAAAATGAAATGTTTTAATTAATTCTCTTTCAGTGTGAGTTTGTTGAATTTCCCTATAGGTATTTCGATAATAAAATATTGTAATGAAAACATGGCTGTAGAAATTTTAATGTTGTAAAAGGAAAATCATCAAAACGGTCTTAAATATTAATTGTGTTGGTTTTAAATTCCTATTTCCTAATATTTATTATATGTGATATAATTGAAGCCCAAAAGAAATGGTTTTGAATATTTAAATTGATATTAATGACAACAAAAAGTGTTAGTAATTACCTTAATTGTGCCATTTATATTATTGTATGTTTTATGATATTTTTACTGATAGGTAACGAACCAAGAACATGATTTATTGTATTGGAGTAGTTAACCGTTTTTCTTAAGTGTTTAATTGATTCAGTAACTTTTATTTTGTTAATGGAAAGTATTTTTTGTGTTTATATGAAGAAAGTTTTATGCCAACAAATCGGCAATAAGTTTTATTATATATGGTTTCCTTAATTATTCTTTATTTAGCGATCTATCTGAATGTCCATTTTGATCGTTTATTTTTAACAGTAAATGGAGACGCCCGGTTTTTAATATCCTTTTGGTTACTTTAAATTGATATTAGAGTACTAACATTTGTTCTCTCATAGTTGTTGTAAAAGCAATAGCTTTTTATATTACCGATCTTTTTAATAAATAAAACAAAACTGATCTCTCTCTCACACAAGTGAATGTGATGATGATATAATGATTATACAAATAAAGAATATTTTTTCTATTTCCAAGAGAGAAACAGAAATAACAATTATCTTTATCTTCACCTACGTATAAGTGATGGGATAGAAACCTATAAAACTTAAAAATTATTCAACGTTTTTAAGATTTTTATTTGTTTTTAAAGCATTTCATCTTGTATGAAACATGGTGGATAAACATTATCAATTACATTTGTTTCCTTGTAAACACTCTCACGAGATTGCAAAGTATTTAATAATTTTTATCATCGATCTAATTGTATAAACAAATATAAGTGGAAAAATAATTTATTTCATCTTCTGTTTATAAAGAAAAAATATCCTTTTAAACTTTTTTTTTAAAAAAACATTAATATTTTAGTATTTTTCGTGTGTCTATTTAGTGGATAATAAAGGGAGCATCACACTTAATTGTGTATCTATTCCAGTACATTTAAAGCAATTGTTTTGTTTTCAATTTGGTTTGGTGTGCCAAAAAATGGCACACCAAATTCGTATTATGATGTTTTGGCGAACAACGAACAATAAAATTAACACGCCTTGCGGTTTAGTGCTATATATTTGGGTACTATTAGCATCTAAATTAAGATAATTACCGTCAAATGGCTCAATTTGCCTAAAAGACATGTATAGGTTCAATTAGTAATGGAATCTGGGTTTCTAGAGTCTTTTTTGGTTATTTGTCTCGATTTAGTTTTATAAATTGGGTATTTTATAATATGAGGAGATCAATATTAATCTCATTTGTCTATTGTTTGTTATAACTGTAGAACAGTTGATGATTAATTAAAACTTGATCTGTAACATTTACAAATTCTTCTCGTAGTCTATTTGATAAATAGTTGAACATATTCTAAAGAATTTCACCTTAATAAAAAGTTCAGAGTGAAGAGTCTAAGCTCTTATCATAATTGTTTTATTTATCTTGTGGTCCAGAGATGGGTTTGGGTATAGAATATTGGCAATTAATTTCACCGGTTGTTTCGTATCTTTTGTTTGTTTAAGAAGAAGAATAAAAGAAGGAAAGAGAGCTTAGGAAGAAAAGTAAAGTAAATCTCAAAACATTTTTCACCGGACAAGGCCAATATAATTTATCACTGGCATTCCAAACTGGAAAATACTGTTACTTTTTAAAAGAAACACACAGTCCAGAGCCGTATCCATAATAATATAGCGCTTGGCTAATGAACTTGAATCGCCTTATGCTCTCTCACAGGTCTCTCTGACCAACCATAAGAAAAAAACACGAAGAAATGGTAGAAACACAGAAGAGGAAAAACAGAACCACACAATTTTGCAACATAATACCCAACTATCTGTTGGAATGTAGGTAATTTTTCAATAATCTTTGACCGGTGCACTGACTAAGGCCTACGATCGTCTCGGCCACTCCAGAGCGCTTGGAAAATGGTAACCATACATGAATGTATGGGGGATTTTCAGTTAGATTCAGTAATTCGAGTTACTGTTTTGGAAATTACACTATTATTATTGTGGATCATGTTTTGCTTTTCTTCTCTCCATTCATCGAAAAAGAAAGAAAGAAGAAAAATATACTAGTAATGCTAAAGAGGCAGCGGCAACAACAGCAGAAATCTCTCCAGGAAAGCAGCCTCAGTAGCAGTCTGGTCTTTCACCTGGCGCGCGCAAAGTTAGTCGGTGTTATGCCGTGGAGCGGTTAAGACGCGATTTTTTTTTCAAGAAAGAAAAAAATAAATAATTGCATGCTAATTAGAAAGTGTCGTGCGAATTGATTGTAATGTTATTGGAAAGTGCTGGAAAGCGTATCGAATCCTGTGATATTGTTGTTCCCTGGAAAAGTTTTTTTTTTAATTTCACAAGAAGCGGAAAAAATAGTGGCCAAAGTTTAGAGTTTATTCGAAGAGGGGAAAAAAGAATAACAAAAATATATGTGAATTTTAATCGAAATTCAGTGAAACAGTTACTCAAATTGAGTTCATACTTTTCGACTATACTGGTGTATGTGTTTTAATGATTCTGGTCTGGTGAGACGACTGCTGCTGCTTCTGCTGATCCGGAGCAGAGATTATTATACCGGCGCACTGCTTCTACTCGATCGCTGTATGTGGGGAAATTCTAACGAGAAGAAGAAAGACTTTCTAGAAGACTAGGAAGAACAAGATAGTTAAACAAAATAGTTACGATCATTATTATTTTGAAGTGATTGTTGTTAGTTGCTGCTGGTTCTCTGCTGCTGATGATAATAATGATGATGGAAATTAAATAGCGAACATTGTATTATGGCACATTATTGGAACGGGAAACCAATGTAAAGTTATGTGTCTTTTGGTAGAAAGTAGCGAAAAAATAGAATACCACAATAAAAATTGCTAAAGACGGAGAAATAAGACGAAAAAATGAGAGAACAGCGACCCCACATTATTAGTGCGATTATGCATAAATACGTGCTGTGTTATAATTGTGTGCATTTACTAGTTTAATGATGAGATCGATAATTGTGGCTGAATAATAATTGGCAAACAGTGTGTGGTGCTCAATTTTGGATTATAACAGATTGCGAATAAAAAAATAAAAGTCAATTAGAAAATATGGTTAGTGGTAATGTGGAAGTATTTCTACACAGTGGACCGGGAGTGCATAAGGGATACAATTTCGGGAAGAACAATCGGAATGGTACAAGATCACCAAGTCTATTCCTGAGTCCGCATCAGAACCGTTTCTCCGACGGACCCCTTCGACCTTGGCCGCCCATGTACAACAGTTATCACTCTTCCCTGTCCAAGCCGGTCAACGTAAACCTGAACAATCTCAGCAACTCGTATACGTATAACGCGATGAAGAGCAACACAAAGAGCAATAATAAATACCCCTTTCATCAGAATATCCAAGACAAGGGCAAAATGGGCAACCTGTCGCCCCTCGTCAAAATGAACATATCCGGCTCGAAGGACCAGATTGTAATGCATCCCTACTTTTACAATAACATGACAAATGGCGTCAACAATGGCCAATTTACACATTTGCAAAAGCCAATTTACGGGGGTTTGAATAAGCACGAAAATGGGCTAATTATGATAGACAAAGAGAAAGACAAACTCCGAAAGCTTAGGTAAGGTATTTTCAAATTGATTGGTTTTCCACACAAATTCAGGAATTTTGAAGTGAAAAAAAACATAACAAAATGAACTGTGATGAAAGAAATTCGACTTATTACAACAATATATTGTAATTTTGGATCGGCAGATCAACGACTCCATCTTCAGCTGCCGCCAATTGTGCCTGTATCCGTTCCAAATCCATGGAAGACATTCGGACCGAGGTGGTTGTGGACTGGTCCGGGCCTGGGCCGGGATTGAACAACAATGGCAACGGCAGCCCGGGCAATGGTATTAAGAACGGCAGCGATGTGGCTGCATCCATTATTCGTGATTACCCCGGTGCAGTGAACCGATCCACCGAGTTCTACCACCTGAATAACAACCGGAAATATTTCACAAACTCCAATTACCTGTACAATGGCAACGGCGGCCACTACACCAAGAACAAGAACCTGAGACGATCTGTGGATAATCTGCTGGAGGTTGACATCAATTATAATAATTCAAAGTTTCAGGTATCTCGCGATCGCGATGGTTGAATAGTTAGTTGAATTCGATTAGAGCAAGTAGATAGATGATCTCTTATGATTTGACAATTAGGAGGAAAATGGCAATTGTTCAAGTGCTCTCTATTCCGCCATGACATCTCCTCTTCTTCTCATTTCGGGGCATTAGATTCGTGATCAAATTAGAAATGAGGAAATAATTACACTCTTTATTTTGGCGGATTTAACTTTAGCGGATTAAACTCTGCCACAAGAAAGTCTTTCTCTGGTGTATTGTTATTATAAAAGGTGACTTTTAACCACGAATATGGCTTTTTAATTGATGGCTTAGTCGTCTCCGGTTGGTTAGGCTTCATACACTTCAAATGTGAATTAATTTTTGTTAAGTAACATTTGAATTATAAATTACTATTCGATCGTCAAACTTGCCATTAAACTTTCAGTTCGTGTTTTAAAATACATTAATGTTGCATTATATCATTTATGCTGCCCAAATATAAAAACTAGTACTTTTAAGTAAATACAAAATCGTTGTCGATATTTTTTTAGAAATGTTAATTGGACATTATTTATACATACAGTTTTCTTAAAAATGAATACAATTTGTTTCAAAATTTGGTTAATTTTTCAATCCCAAGATGAAGATCTCTTTATGTAGCAATTTTTTTTTGGCAAATGGTCTCTTCTGAAATTGACCATAAATTCATAAGTTGAATTACAAAATCGCTGAGTTCAATTTAAATTGTATATCATCATCCAAATTTATTGCAATAGAAAGTAATTTCCAATAAAACAGTTAATTTCAGTAGAATTATTTACAACATCTATTTGAATTGGTTTTCCATTATTGCATTATAAAGTTTAAATCACGTCCACTCGTAAACAGTCTTTCACAATATGAAATTTGCCTTTATAAAATTATGATACTGGTTTTGAAAGAAATAAAAGATTTGTAGACAGTGACACATTTTTATCGTGTAAACGGTTATTCAACTCATTTCTACTGATAAAGAGTGTGGCTGTTTGGAGAGATTAACCGGATAAATATTTAAATTTGACCGGTTTCTATTTTATTAATTCGGTACAGTATCAGTTAATTAAAATATCAGTAGGTTTGTGTGTAAAAGTAGCATCAAATATGGAGATTAATTTGTTTTAAAACAATTTTCATTTTCTACTTTTTACAAAATTAAAACATTTGATTGTACATGATCAATGGTTTGAATATATTCATTAACTATCTCCAACAATCAAAAATAAAAGTCTGTAACCAGTTTCTTTTCAATATCAATATTATGCTGATACTTTTGATTTGAATTTTAAGTGAAAGAAAACAATAATATTGCCATTTCAATTTCTATTTATATTCTTTTCGCAACTATAAGATTTATTTTCATCAATTCTATTCAGAATACTTGTGTGCAAAAAAGTGAGTAAACACTTGTCGATTATAACAGAGAATCCAGAAACAATTCGATTGAGTTAATAATCGAAACTGTTTTTATGAAATTTACTTTTCCTGTATGGTTCAAAAGCGGCAACTAACTTGAGGGAAATGTTAATTTACAAGAGAGAGAATTGTTTTCATAGCAATGGTGGTTTCGGGAATTATGAAGAAGATTCCGGCCCAAACTATTCAAATTATGAATTTTAATTGCGAATGACTTTGAATACGTTATTGTTTCAATGAATGATTTTATTCAGTCAGGGTTGAAACTGGCGCGTTTGGAAATATAAAATATATCGAGAAAGAAGATGATGATGATCTGATCTGTACGAATGGAATGTGGTCATCGGAGCGAGATTCGTTCGTCAACCGGGTCAAAATTACTTAACGTGTTATTTAAATTGATTGAAGCATCGATTCATTAAAAAGATCGTAAAATTATACTCCAATTTGTTACTAATACGCATGTAATATTGCCCCAAAAATGGATCATCTTGGATTATTATAAATTGGTTCCTAGTTAATCATCTCATGATCTGCTCATAACCGGAGTTACGAAGAGAGCTCATCATCAATCAATTTCTAGTTTATGCAAAGAGTGCCAAGTGGCAGAAAATCAATGGTTAGACTTTCCAAAAACACGTATTTGGTTTGATTCATCTACGAACCGATATGCGAAATTTACAAAATTATGGTCTTTAATGTAGAATGCGAATCTGTTGTCTGATCGGTTTTGAAAGCGCTGAAATGATGTAGAAAATTTAACGATTATTGGCCAGCTAATAATAGTCCATTGTCCATGTTATTTCGATACAGAACTTCCAAAATGCCGAAGCACGACCGAAATTCGTCGCGGTGACCGCCTTGGAGGACGTCCAAGCGGTAAGATGTGCCGAATTCCATCCCAATGGCAAAGTTTATGCAGTTGGATCCAATTCAAAGACCTTCAGAATCTGCGAGTATCCTTCACTGGCGGAGATTCGGTAAGTTACGAAACATAACACATGTGTCGATTGGAGATTAAATTAGAAAGTTGGTTTTCTTTGGGAAAATACATGATAAAAATGCAGATCAATGACGTCAAACTTGCATCGTAATTCGTTACCAATCAATTATGGAAATATAATTTAAAATCCATATTTAGTAATGAATATGTTAAATTAAAAACTCCTTACTTTCTAATTGGATCAAGATGCATATCTAATGATTTTTTGATAAAATCATAATTGTTTAATTCGAAATAGATATGCATTAGTGTCTTGATTTTTTTTAGTTTTAGACTCCCCAAGTTTCTTACAGGGTTTGAAAGGGAAAAAGTGTCTTGATTTTAATACAATTATTTTTTAAATCTTATAATCCATTTTATTTCGTCTTTCAAAGCATAAGGAAGTATTTTTTTATATTTTAAAAACATTCGTAGGAAACCTTTTTTGTATTTTATTGTGTATTTTCAATTTAATTATAATATCAATCTGATAAAGCAGTAAGTACTCGTATATCACAATTTTCGAACAATAAACACTGTTTTTCAAACAAAATCCATTAAAATTATACCGATGAAAGTAATACAGTAAATGCATATCAAGATCAACAAACACCCCATTGCTAATGGCATAATTTTTGTACATTTACAATTGATCTGCAATTAGAAATGTAAACAGACTTTCTTTTTATGAACCTCTTAATAAATGCAATTATTGTAATTGTGATACTAACAATGCGAAGAAAGACTGTGAATCTAACGCATGTATTGATTGCCTAGGGAGGAGCACACAACCTATCAGCCGACCGTGTTATTTAAGCGCACAAAACACCACAAGGGTTCAATTTACTGTATGGCGTGGTCGCCGCAGGGAGATCTGGTGGCGACCGGCTCTAACGACAAGACGGTCAAGCTGATGCGGTACAACGAGGTGCAGAAGCAGTTGGAGGGTCGTGAAATCGAGCTGACCATGCACGATGGCACGGTGCGGGACTTGTGCTTCATTGAGGACAGCACGAACAAGGCCAGCCTTCTTATCAGCGGCGGGGCAGGAGACTGCAAGATCTATGTAACTGACTGTGCCACCTCGACGCCGTTCCAGGCGCTCAGCGGACACGGTAGTCATGTCCTGTCCCTGTACAATTGGGGTGGAGCAATGTTTGTTTCTGGTTCTCAGGTAGGATCTTAATTCTATTTAAAAATGTAACAGAAAGCTTATAATTTAATTGTATTCAATTTAGGATAAAACTGTTCGTTTTTGGGATCTGCGAACGCGTGGCTGTGTAAATATGGTGACTCCGGCTACAACGCCTGGCTCTAGGATAGGTTCACCAGTGGCCGCCGTTTGTGTAGATCCTTCGGGACGCCTTCTTGTCTCCGGACACGAAGATAGCTCTTGTGTTTTGTATGATATTCGAGGAAATCGACCGATTCAGTGCTTTAAACCACACGCTTCTGACATCAGGTAAATTACTTGTTAACAATACATAACAACAGTTGAGAGATACTTATAATTATCTTACTACTTCTCAAACACCTTTGCCTTGGTTAATTTTGCTGTTGCAAATTCTTAACAGAAGTTATTTCAAATAAGAGAAAATTAAAAGCAGAAAATAAGAAAAGCTTGTATGAATAATTATTATAATTTACTGCTAAAGATCTAAGATCTATTGTAAATTGCATAACGAATTGATTTTTTAAAAAATGTAGTTAAAAGTAGTAATTTAGTGGTAAAGCATCGCCTAGGAATTGGGCAACTCCTTCGATCCAAGTTCGACACCGTTCATGTCGTGATTTTTTCATTCAAAATTCATTACTCATTTCCGTTAACAACATTCTGTGATTAATATTTGTATAAATACATTTACAAAAAGTAATATCCCGGCCTCAATTTTCGAACAACGATTATCGTCAATTATAATTGTTCGACACAGACAGGTTTTCAAAGCATGGTAAAAATAACCTTTCTGCTATTATTTGGCCGCCATTGGAAAATGGATATTGAAGGAAAGTTAAAGTCTAATGTAAATTGCGAAAATAATTCATATTTCAAAAATTGTGTAACATTTTTAATGTTTATATAATTTATTTGAAATAATTGACATTCTATTTAATTGAGAAATGATGATTTTAATAGAATTATATGCTATTATTCCATAACGTCAAATAATATTTAAATTGTTCCAGGTCCATTCGGTTCTCTCCTTCGGCCTATTACCTGTTGACGGCTGGATACGATAACAAATTGGTGTTGACGGACCTGCAAGGAGATCTGACGATGCCGCTGCCCTCAGTGGTTGTGGCTCAACATTCCGACAAAGTGATTTCTGGTCGCTGGCACCCGACCGACTTTTCATTCTTGTCCACGTCGGCGGACAAGACGGCGACTCTGTGGGCCTTGCCCCCGATCTAAGAAGTCACTGGAGGAGCCTTGTATTTGTTATGAAACCTGTATTTTATACGTCCTTGTTATGCAATAATGTTTTAAACCTAACCCAATGACCCTCAGAAGAAAGAAGAAAGCAAAGAGACAATGAACAAAGTGACAAAAGGAAAAGATGTTTCATCACTTTCTCTTCTTTTTCTCTATAGTAAATAACAGCCCTTGTATTATAATAAGACATATTTTTACATAATGAAAATGAAACTAGTTATGCATGTGTCAGAGATGAGATTTCTGAAAGACTTTATTCATACTCCCCCATGACCTTTTAGATTGGACTCTCTATGTACATGATCTATTTTGGATTGAACACTTTTTTGTCTATATTAATTAAAACTAAATATTGTGTATTAAACCTAACCCATGTATTTAAATACAAGCATACATATAGAGAGAGCAAAATTAAAAATGAGAGATTAGAATATATTAATAAAAACCTTCAAAAGAATATGCTTATGTGAACAATTGTTTCATCCGTTTCTTCCACTTAATATTGGAACAAACAATTTATATAAACATTTATATAAATCAAATAATTATGTAAAACATGTCTCTACAAGTTCTTAATAAAACCAATTTTAAATCAATTCATTTTCTACGGAACAACATTACGGTCAAGGTAAGTTTATTAATAAAATTAATATTAAATTAAGGGTTCTCAAATAAGATGTGTAATTTTGATATTAGAAAATATTTTTAAATTAAATCAATGGCTGTGTTTATTTTTGGTAAAGAAGAATAAGTTTTTAAAGAAAACAATAAGAATTCCAACAAACCTTTTAAATACCTACTCTTACTCTACCTAAATTCTCACATTTGCGGATATTTTGCAGCTTTATTGAAACCCTTGTTGTTTTTAAAATAAAAACCTGGCAAATGGACACTAACTTCTCTTACATGTACATACTCTCTTCCTTGCCCAGACCAATTCGCACATTTGTGGTTATTGAATTGATGGTCTTAAAACGAATAATTGTTCAATCTATATTATCATAAATATATCGCGTTTATTATTCATCTCAATGTTTATTTAATAAAAATTACTTGTGTCACACCTTTCTCAAATAATTTTTGGACTGTTATTTGCGTGCATTTGATTGATAACACTTCTAAAAATATTTGCTCTTTGATACTTTTTTTCGTTATTTTGAACTGCACTTAACAATAATACTATCTAATCTTATTTATGAAAATTTCTAATAAAAAACGTTAACCATTTATTGCTGAAAAGCATATTAATACAAAATACAGTACTTCATATAAAAGACATATTTAAAAATGCACAATTTCCGTTTCTTTATTTGTGATCCATTTCCAATCCATAGTAGCAAATACAAAGATAATTTACTGACTAGTAGTAAAATTAGGGTGTTTCGAAAGGTGTGCTGGCCATGATGCACATTGATAGAGTTGGAGAAACCGGCTAATGAATGCGATTCCTTGTCTACATTAATGTTGATGTAAAAAATCTGGTCAAATTTAATGATTCATAAAATTTTGAACCAGGCTTAGTAGAAAGTAAAGCAGAAACTGTCTGGATTCAGTGGATCTTCAAGAGAATAAAAAAAGATTAATGAGAGTATAGTCACTTATTAAAGGGGTTGTTTTTTCTTCTGTATCACTGTTATGCCTCCCAGTAATCTTATTTCTTCTCAGGAGGCGCTAGCGGTTGGCCGCGATCCTTGCCCCGAAGTTTTAAGCCTAGTGCCCTTTCCATCTTGGCCAAAATGTTGTTGTTGGGAATTCCGCGGCCTGCTTCATAGTCGTTCACCACTTGCGGTTTCTCGCAGATTTTCTAAAACCAAAAAAGGAAATCAAGTGGTAGATTATAGTTTTATTCTAGAAAAAGGCAGTTAAGGTTATTCTAACCGTGGCCAGGTCCTTTTGGCTCATGCCCTTCGACTGACGGCCCTGCATTATCAGTTTTCCGGTGTCCAGGGACACTTTTTCGTGCTTCAATTCCTCAGTCTCTCGGTCCAGTTTGGCAGTGTTTTTTGTGGTGACGTGCTGTTTGTTGGTGCCGGCGCCATACTTCTGCTGCGTGTCCACCTGTTGTCCCTCCCTCTTCGCCTTATTTATGGCCGATTCCGTTTTCATGGCCTTCGGCGGCGCCTTCTTCCTCAGAATGGTGACAGTATCCCAATCGGTCGACGACATTTTGCGCTCCCTGAAACACACGTGCTGTTGAGTAATTACTTCAAATACCGTTTATTTGTTTACTTCTTTTAATTTCTGTAAATGACGAAATTATATTCTCCAAAAAAAATATTTCCACGGCGAAAATTCAAGAGTGTTGTTTATGGTGGAATTCAAATGATAACGGTACAGAAATGTCAAAAATCGTGCAGAAAATCACTTTGAAGTTGTGTTTTTATTTATAGTTCTTCTGTTTCCTCCCCCTCATTGTTATCGTTGTTTAATCTGCATTTAAGGAGATTGTCCCAATCGAAGTGATTGATAACAGCTGGTGGTTATCTGTTAGAGAAAAGTCCATTCTGGAAAGTTCGCAATTTTATGTCATTTTCACGTTTGTCATCCTCCATCGACAACTTTGGACTTCATCAACAAAAGTGATAAACAGTAAAAATACGTGAAAGAACTAAGGATGGACCAAGAAAACTCGAGCACTGGATCTTTTGAGGATTTGGGAAACCTGAACGAAAACGAACTCAAGGAAATGAATGCAGAAATCGAATCAAAGAAAATGGAAGAAAGTGAAAAATCGACTCAAAATGAAGGTTTTATGGACATTCTGGGAAATGGACAGCTTACCAAACAGGTTAGTTAAAAGGTTAATTATTTAGCGATAAAATACAATCTGTCTCATTTGATTCCAGGTTTTAATTAAAGGCAAAGACGAATTCCGTCCAATGAGTGGCGATGTTTGTGAAGTTTCTTTTGTTGGAAAATTGGAGGACGGCACGGAGATTGAGAATGTACAGAATATGAAACTGCATTTAGGTGACAATGAAGTGGTTCAGGGCCTAGACATGTCCATTGCACTGATGAACCAGGGTGAAAAGGCAGAAATCACAGTCAATTCCAGATTTGCTTACGGAGACGTGGGGCTCAAAAATGAAAATGATGACAAGGAGCTGGTGCCTCCAGGAGCTACGGTAATTACCTATTAGTAATAATTCCCATTAGAATACAAGAACTTCCAAGAAAATTCCAAATTCTTAATTTCTTTATTTATAAACTATTTCCAAGAAAAGACAATCCGATAACAAATACCAAGATACAATCATTAAGCAAATATTATTTTACTTTCTCTTGTGAAATTATGGATTTTCTACCAAATTCTGTGGTTTTGACTTTGAAATTATTGAAATATGAATCTATATTTTTAGTTTTCAACAACCAAAAAATTTGTAGTATGTTTTTATATCATTTTACACAAATTAGTAGATTAAAAAGTTAATATGTGTTTTTATATTAGTATAACTTTTCTTATTTAAATTCATAGACAGATCACGATACAAAGCATTTGACACACAAAAGACATTTTAAAGCGATATCTGCATTGTTACCTCCTCTCTTTATTTACTTCATTGTTATTAAAATAAAGATCAATTAATCTTTACAATAGTAATTATTGATAATATATAATTCACTAATTAAAATAGATTTACAATTTCGCTTAAAACTACCTTTAAATTGAAAATATTCTTAACATATCTTTTTCATTCATAATCGAAACTAATAATTTCTAATAATAGTTTTCTATTGCAAGTATATAATTTACATTCGATAAATGTCATTTTATATATTACAACTGACGTCTATTGTTACTAAAATGACCGCCCGCCCTTTTCTTCCCAATTTTTTTTTATATTGGGATATCTATTTTAGAGCACCTTGCACTGTAGGACTGATATACCCATGTTATCACCGATTTAAACCATAATTAGACACCTTTTAATGGAGGAAAAATTCAAATTGATTAAAATATCATAGCCTACTTTATTGTAGACGCAAGAAAAATGTAATAAAATATATTTTCCATCAGAACTAGTAAGATTTAATATTATTTTCTGGGGGTATTTAATAATGCATAAATAAACAGGATTAAATTATTACTAGAGGAAACATTTGGCTACTAAAATATTAAGATTTTTCAATTGAATTGTATAAAGAATATTTCCATACTTTTACACCAATACTTTTTAATATTTCGTTAATTGTCAGTAATTCGGTTTGCGAATGTTTTTAAATTATTATATTTTTTCAGATAATTTATACAGTGGAGTTAATAGATTTCAAGCCCGAAGATGAGGACGAATGTAAAACATTTGAGTATAAAAAGACTATTGGAAACAGAAAACGAGAAAGAGGCAACTTTTGGTTTAAACGAAACGAGTACAATTTGGCTATTCAACTGTACAGGAAGGCTCTAGAGTATTTGGATGAAAATCACGAATCGATGGAACCATCACCGGTAGTATTTCTTTTAAAAATCTTAAAACAAAGCATTATTATTAAATTATTTTCAGGAATTATCGAATACGGAGCTGCAAGAGTTGTTGGAGATGAGAATGGTGGTGTACAATAATTTGGCTGGGGCTCAGACAAAAATCCAAGCCTTTGATGTGGCTCTAAAATCAATTGAAAATGTCCTCAGATGTCAGCCAAACAACGTGAAAGCTCTTTACCGTAAGGCAAAGATTGTGGACGCCCAGGGGGATACAAACGGTGCAATTGCCTTGTTTCAGAAGGCAGCTAACTTGGATCCGGACAACAAGTCCTTCCAGAATGAATTGTCCAAGTTGATCTTGAAGCGCAGCCGAGAGCAGCGCAATGAAAAGAATTTATATCAGAAGATGCTAGGACAGGCCCAGAAAATGGAACAAAAGCCCAAAAAGGCTGCAGAGAAAAGGACTCAGTCTCCGTCTAAGGTAAAAATTATTATTTACAAGAGAATTACAATTTTACTAAAATTTTCTCCTTTCGTTTCAGTGGAAACCGATGATGTTGTTAGGATCTATACTTGTTGGAGTGGCTGGAATTGCATTTTACAGATCTAATTTTTGAATCGAATTGTTGCCGGTGAACAATTAGGGAAATGGACATTTACAACCTAAATGGGACAGAATCAATTTAGTTTTATTGTCATTCCATTCAATATAACAAAAAAAACGCAGATAAAAATAACGAATCTTTGAGGTGAAACATAAATCTGTAAATAAAAACATAAATGAAATACGTCAACTTGTTTCATTATTGTCATGCCAGTGAGTCGATTCCCGCGTAAATATTTGTAAACAAAACCGTGCCGATCCTCGATTTTGTGAAAGAAAACCTCATGAATATAGTGTTTTATAGTAACTTAAGTATCTGAAAATGGTTCTTGTTTAAGTGGATACAGTGGAAAACGAAATTTATGCTTAACTTCCGGTCTGTTGTAAGTTTTCTGCTTAATAAAGATCTTCAAACTCTCCTTCCCAAATTTAACTAGAGCTTTGAACTGATCCTACATAAATTTACTCTTTTATTTAAAAAGGACAACTTACGATCGCCTTTGGACCATTCTCAATACCACTTCCGAAGATCTCTCGATCCACACCATCCGAAAAACTCTAGGACAAAAACGACATTCGAATAAAATGAATTTTACTAGTTTATCAAAGTTAAGTGCTTTTAATTTAAAGAATCAACCTAAGAATAAGGTTCTGGACATCTGTAGAATATCCTTTTATTGATTGATATATTATTAAATGATTTCCTTTTTATGTAAAGTTGTATTTTCCTTAACTAAATTATTTCGCAACACGCCGCAAAAGAAGATATTTGGCAAGTTTTCAGGTTTTTATTTGTTGACTACAAAGAGTATTTAGATCAAGAGGACATCACTGCAATTTCAACATTTGATCTGAATTCAAAGGGATCGAAAGAGGTAATTTGAGTTAAATTAGAAAATGTTGACATTTTTAATTTTTGTTTTTTTAGGAAAATGATCTTAATTCCTTGATTGAAAACACGGACCTGTTGAACACAATTGTTATAAATATATTACAATGCATGGAGTGTCCGTCAAATCATGCTGAACTGGAAGGATTCTATAAAATCACGTTCCATTTGATCGAAATGATCCATTCTGCATATGAAGATTTGTATGTTTTTTTTACAATTTTTTAGTATTTTTTAGTACAATTTATCTTCTTATAGAACAAAAAGTAAAAAGCTATCAGTAGACGATGTAATGAAATTTTATGGCTCACTTAAGAAATCTTATAAATTTATACAAGATCTGGCAAAGTCACCAGAAATTATCTACTTCTCAGAAAATAATAGTCAACGAGATTTCGACACTTTTCAAATAGGTAAGCTTTAAAATATGATAATTTAAGTTAATTAATAGTAAATTATTTTTTTTCTTTTAGTTATTAGCCACCTCTCTAAAAGCGCACATTTTGTAAGCGATTTGAATGTAAAAGAAATAACTCATTTTTGGGTAATTGTTCTACAATTAGCTGAAAACAATATTTCATACATAAAAACCAAGGATTATCAATTCTGGTCTTGGATTGAATTTCCCATTGATTCTCTTAATGGCCTTATTAAGAAAATAGTAACAAAGCTTTTAAATGTAAGTATTATTTAAGATTAAATGTAATTTTTTTTTTCAATTCCGTATGTATGTCTCATTTTTTCACCAAACTCAGTACGTAAAACTCAAATTCACAAAAAGAGTGAGAAAATATTTTTCATTGTTGTGAGTGAAATAATTATTTGAGGTGTAAAATGAGCCATTTTTACGAATAAATTGTTTCAAAATTTCAACACGTATTTGAGGAAAAAACTACAATTTGTATTCAAGCCGTTATAACGGTCAAATAGTACATAAAAATTGTTCAAATAGAGACTGTTGTAACGGCTAAATTGTTCAAAATTAGTTTTATGTGAATTTTTATAGGAAAGTGCAAAGAAGTTTATAATACAATACGGTTAGACTAGTTTTTCATTGTTTTCGGCTCATTTTACACCCTTTATGGGACAAATAACTATTCTAAACTGTTATAGACTGATCACAATTCACATGTTTATGAATTTATTTATCATATCAAAAATTATTTATTATCTTGATTGCTCTAATATGTCCACCAATTCTTATTTAAGCAAAACTGATAACATAATCAAACAAACTGAAATGAGTATTGCTTAATTTTATATACTTTAATTTTTACAATACTATTCAAATTTTGAAGAATTATCAGTAAATCTTATTTTGAAATAGAATATAATTGCATTAAGTCTAATTTGTGATATTTTTTTTTATTTGAACAAATATTCTGGCTTACTACATTCAGTTTTTATATTTCGAAAATCAAAACCATACGAAAAATCCCAAACAATGTGTCTTAATTTCCATTTCAATATAAATTTTGAACAGTAGTTATGAATTAGGAATTGTAATTTTCAAAATATTTAGAGGTTTAATTGTAGAAATAGCTGTATGTTAGTTATGTGTGAACTGTTGTTTATATTATTCATAATTTTTTTTTATTCATTCGTCGTGCTAACAAACTTTCATAATAAAAAAAAACTTCACTTCACACATTCATTACATAAATATGTATTAAGATATTGTTTTTAATAGCTTTATTAAATTGTTGTTAAAGAAATTTAAAAAATCTTTTGTGTATATTTACAGGGAAACGTATCTGATATCGAGAGAGCAATAAAATTATCAGTATTTTGTTTAAAAGTGTTATTAAAATTGACTTCATTTGTTCCTAATGCGGATTACATCAATTTAACAAGTACTCTAGACACATACCAATATCTCTTAAGGTAATTTACCTCAGAGTAAAACATTAATATCTTATTTAAAGTATCTTTCTTTTTAGATTAAAAGAAACATCAAATTCTGAGGTTGCAACAAAAATATCCACCAACGTTACTGTGGGTTATCAAACGTTATTTAATCAAAACTGTAAATCGAAAAGGACTGTAATGACTATTTGGAAGTTGAAAAATTGCACAAAGCTTACAAAATTACAATTGTATAGTCTTTGTTTCAAGAAAATTGTGGAGCAACGAAATTTAGAAAGTCTAAAATTTATTATCGACCGAATATTAGAGGATATTATTTTGAATCTTAATGTGGATAAAACGGATAAATATCCCAATGAAGTGGTTAATGAACTCTTTACATCCTTTTCGGCTTGTCTAGTCTTAACTGGAAATATTCCCAAAGTAACTTGGAATAAAGTTATAAAAATCTTCACTAAAGCAATTGCGGGAAATCCAAATCCAGTGGCTGTAATATTTTGTGTTCAACTGTGGAGTTTAATTATTCAGTAAGTATTTTTTAACTTCAAAACAATTGAATTATTATAATTGTCGAATTAGCAGTAATTTTTATACGACAAACAAAATATTAAAATGTATTTCTGCTCAACATTATACCCAAATTTTTAATAGATGCTTAAACAATTAATGAATTCTTTTACAACTTTCCTCATTTTGACCCAATAAAATCTGTCTTTGGTATTTCTCCAAATTAGAGTGACACCGAAGAAATAATTTTCACAAATAAGAGGGAGGAAGTTCATTATATTTAAATAAAAAAAAGTTGTTCATTACATCAAGCACCTGAACACGGCGACACTATATTCTATATATTTTTATCTATTTTTTTTTGCATAAAATTGAGAGAATGAAATTTATTGATTTATGTACAAGTTTTGTTGTACATGTTTTAACTGTATTAACAAATGGTTTAAAATTAAATATAAATAACAATTAAAATACTTATATTGGATCCCTCTCTTTGGTCTTACAACTACTTAAACTGTGTGCAAGTGATTGATACAAAATATAATTCTTTCTTTGTCACTCCAAAGTGTGGGTGAAATAAATTTGAATTTAAAATAACTATGACTGTTGAGATTTTTGTGTTAAATCAATTAAAAATGTAAAGTTTTGTATAAAACACGGCCTATAAGCATTATTAAACACATTTTGTATTTTTTTTAAACACTCGTCGTGGACGTGGGTGAGTTTAAAGTACTCTCTTGTTTAATATTGCCTTATTGACCTAGTTGTATAAATAACTATCAAAGCACTAGTGCTTAAAAAGGTCTTTTACCGAACAACTACAGTAGAAGTCGTTGAATAGAACCACTGTCAATTGAAACAATAGAAATGCCTAGACCGACATTATATTAATACATTCGAAATCACTTGCTAAGGCAATAGGATAATTGATAAGACTTATTAAGGTCCTAATGTTCTAATAAGCGACTTCTACTATATGGGTACGTTAGTAAGAATTTATCATACGCTTTAATTTTCTGGTACATTTTAATCAAAAATATACAATTTTCTTTAATAAAAGTAATAAAAACATAAAATCTCTTTTTAGGGTTTTGTTACCAAAAAAGTGTTATTCTTCATTGACAATGTGGTATAAAATCTTGATGAAGAAACAAAATTTGAGAAATAACTTACAAACTGCTGCCCATAAGGATCTGATTAAACGAAATTTCGCGGCATTACCAAGAAAGTATCAACAACAACTTCGGATTGAATTTAAGTTGGTCGAACATCCAGAATTGTGGAGTATTATTGGAATAACTGAATTAGAAGTCCCGGGGATCATTCAAAATTTTACAAGTTCTACAAATAATTTCGTAACCGGTTACAAATCAAAAGATTTTAAAAATATGGTAATTAGGAGTAAATCTTTGAATTATAAAATAACTTATATTTTATTATTTTTTAGGTAAACGCTATGGGGTTGTTGAACACCAGATCTAATTACAACATTCTTCAAAAGCAGAAAATCCAAGTAAACTGCATCAGAATGTGGCGTCTCTTATCAAAACCTACCTCAAGACCAAATTTTGGCACCCTCCAAACGTTAATAATAGAATTAACAAATTTGTCAGTCAAAACGGGTTTAAATTGTTTAAGCTACTTTTATTTGCTTTCAAAGTTATTTGAAACAGTAGAAATTAAAGCTAAGATAGTAGAAGCTTCAGTGTCAATGACGTTAAATATAGATATTCCACATGAAGAGAAGAATCGATTTCTTCCAACAATTTTATCAAATCTATTGAAAGAAAATCGTAAAGAAATAATTATGGCAATCGATAAAAATGCCAATTTTGATCCTCTTTTACCTTATCTCAGTTGTGACCTTAAATATGAAGTTACAACAATTCGAAGAGAAGCTTCTGAAATAAATGTATTTAACAAATTATTAGTTCTAACGGTAATGGATAAACCTAAATGTGATGAACGTGGTACGGAAAGTCGCAAAAGATCTTTTAATAGCCACAAAAGGGACGAAACAGCATCTCTTACCTCTATTTTCAAGGACTTGCAACGTATTAAAGAAAACTGCAACAATAATCCTGAAGAATTAAATAATTCTTCTCGCTGTATGATCTCAAGGATCGAGAACTTACTTTTAGATTTTAAAAAACAATCTCCATAATTTTTTATATTATAAAAAATAAAATAATTTTTTAAAAAAATTAATAAATTTCTTATTCAATTCTTATTCAACTGAAACAGATTTTCATAGGTTAGACCCAGACCGGCAACGGTTGTTGTGTCATTGATTACAAGTAATAAAACATGATATATTATTAATTCTATTTATTTCGAGAAAACCACAAATCCAGAATTATATTTTTTATTATATTATACATTACA
Organism: Clogmia albipunctata; assembly: GCA_001014945.1. Lineage (NCBI taxonomy): Eukaryota > Metazoa > Arthropoda > Insecta > Diptera > Psychodidae > Clogmia > Clogmia albipunctata. The sequence goes on along the minus strand of JXOV01016369.1, from coordinate 41,794 downwards.
TGCTTAAATTGTCCATTATATAAACATAAAAAAGTATCGGAGATACATCTTCTTAAAGGCACTCTCCGTACAAGAATGAATGCAAAATCTGCATCTGAATAATAATATTGTAGGAAGATCCCCCTTTTATGTATAAATGTAGATATATCAAGAGATATTGATAAATATGTGAGTGCTTGAAATAATATCATTAATTATTCGGAATGAGATTATTAATTTACATAAAGAGACAATCAAAAGAGAGTTTTAGTAAAAGCATCTGCAACACGAAACATTTAAACTGTCCGAACAAAAAATTTTTTTTTCAGGACAAAACAACATTTAATCAAATGTTTTTTAACGGATACAATTCGGATTAGAGAATACTAGTGTGAGTAGTAAGAAACGGAGATTCTTGAGAGTTTAGGAAGTCATTAGATTCGGTAGCTGCTTAGTAGTTGGGTTCCGTACAATTAGTCCTGTGTCCTTAACATTAACGAAATAATTAAGGTTAACCAAAACATATTTTATCATTTGATCCACTTTAAAGTACAAATTCGTTGCTTCTTCTCTTCTTTTATCGCCGATGACGGCCCAGATAGGCTCTGCAATTTGGACAGGTGTGGTGCACGTCCATGCACTCGTCTATGCAACACGGAATCAGACAGCAGCCCAAAGTGCACCTGAAACGAGAGAGACGAGAACAAATTAACAAATGACTGTCGGTCTTTTAATTGAAAAGCAAGCGCCTCGTAATTATGGGAACCAGAAATAATCGGAATTCCGTTCCGCTTTCAATACTAACGAAAAAATCTGAACAATGCATCGACGTCAATATAACTAAAATTCTATATTCTCGAGTCGGCAAAACAATAACCCTTCCGAATTCTAACTTAATCAATTCATATCATGTATAATACAAACTATAAATAATAATCAACGCAATAAATCACATTGCTAAACTGATTGCTATTGACACTCCTAAAAATACTAATCGGGAATCCGTAATCATAATATAACCAGAATGTATATATGGAAATAATACAATAAAGGCTTATTCGTATAGTTAGAATTCAATCTCAATTAAGTGTTTTAAACACAATTTTAATTTAAGCAATCATTTTATGAATAAGAAATAATTTAAATAGGATATATAAACGTTTTAATTGGGTAACGACATCTTAAGGGGATATTTTATTTAGTTTTACAAATCACTGTCTTTGTTGGTCACCTACATAAAAAAAGGAAGATTCTTCATCCTTCAATTAAAAGTGATAATTCTAGTGAAGCTAAAAACGGTAAAATTTAGTCGAATTACGCTTTTTGAAAAGAACACAACTGTTGACTGTTTACATTGAATATGAATTTGTACGGCTTTGTGGAAAATTTACTTTGTAGTAATTATTAGCAAATGCTGCTAAACAATCGAATTATGAGTTGTCTAATGAATATTTAACTCTCAACGAAGGACTATCAGTACAAGGAGAAATTACCCTTACAACTTGTTTTCCTTACAACCATGAATAACTAACTATTAATAATAATTGCCCGTTTTACTAATATTGAACCTCTCTTTAAAGTGGCTAGACCTATACTGCCCTCGTGTGCGGTGCTAATGGCGGGTCGTATTACAATTATACCCTTTCCTATCCAAACGCTCCCCGGATTATTTATGGAACTACTATTAGAACAGCGATAAGTTAGTTAGGGTCAGAATGGATGATAGGCAGGCAAAGCTAAGGCGAATTACGTGGAGGGGCGTATGCCTGTCCACCATAAACCTAATGACACGTTTTCGTACATCTGGACAATTATCTTATTCACATATTTTATATGTGAATATAAATCCCCGAGCGGGTTCTGCGCCCAATAACCAACAAAAACGACATCTAATATATTTCTTTTTCTGCCTTTCAATTGCTGTAAGGAACATGGGGAATCTTAACCTCAGCCAATGGATTTTGAGTTTTCATTGACTATTTGTTTTCAGTGTATTACAAGTCAATAAATGTCGCCTAGACTGGTTAAAAAGGATCCAGTTAATTGGAGCCGTCTAGGAATTGATCACATTCCTCCGTGAATGCAGTCGGAATGCGTTACCATTCAGCAATAGAGGTTGATAATTTATTTCTTTACTTCAAAGAAATTGACCGATTGATTTCCCTAAAATAAAAATTAATCTTGTCCCAATAATAATTTACATAAAACATAATAGAAGTTTGCTTATCGGCAGGTAATGAAGTACTAGTGAAAATGATGTTTACCGAGTTCAACAAAGGCTATATGTAACGAGTTGGGTAAAGGACCATTACCTAAAAATTGGAGTATTTATTAAATGTTATCCATTTCCCAAAGAATTCCACCAAATAAATAAAATATTCTCTCCTTGCTATGACGCCACTCTCACAAGGACTTTTTAAGATCGCGTGTGAAGCCGAAGGTGTCCGCATTTTTTTTCTTTCACCATGATACCGCACGTCTCGATCATTTGGGCAGATTATTCTACAAACTGTTTCCAATCCATCGTATCATCCAGACTACTGGGCCCGTGCGATATATTCCTTTTCACAAACTTTAAAAAGCCACTCGTCGTGCAGAACTTAATCGGAATGAGCAGGGTTATCGGCATTTAAAAAGATACATTTTGAACCGCAAGATCTCTCGCTTTCACACGCGATCATGGTAACTATAAAACAGATTTGGATAAAATATAGTAGAGTGTAGGAAAATGTTCTAAACTATAAAAAGCTCTCTTGCGATAGTTCCGCCTTAGGTCAAAAAGGTTTATTACTTTCTCGGACTACCTCGTAGTTTTAATTTATATATGCTTCTAAAAATCAGATCTAACAGTTTACCCAAATTAATAAATTTTTAATTATAATGTAAATAAATTATTATTATTTGTCCCACATGAATTTGATGAGAATCAAATACATTTTGATTATTTTTTATATCAATTTGCAAATTTAAAGAACAAAACCCATTAATTTAAGATAAATCCATATAAATCTTCTAATATGAAAATTAATAATATTACTTGAAATAACTTCATTTTTAATCATTTAAATAAATACATTCTGAAAGAGCCCATTATTAGTATTTACAAGCCCTAACCGCCACAAACACAATGTTTAGGTTCGTTTGCAAATATCAGCTGTATTGAATCGTATCATCCGAAATGCATTGAAACGGAAAATTGAATTGTCGAGCTATCTGTATCACGATTTCCCAGGTTGAAGATCTAAAAAATCGCGGTTGTTAGAGATTATTCGGCGGAGGCTTTTAGTGCAATAATTAAATACACTAAATGCAACCGATTAAACTGCATGTCTGGAATCTGATTTCCCAGTTATTGTTTCCCGGTTTAGAAGCGAGTCTCTCCAGTCAGATGGATCTCTGCTCCGTTCTCGTGAAGGCGTCGGTTCTGCTCCCTTCGAGACCGATTAGCTGATTTATTTGTGTGAATTTTTGGTGAAACTTAACAAATTAAGGGGTTAAAGTTATCAGAAAAGTGATCAGTGATTAAAGAATGACTCGGAGTGGACAACCGGGGAACTTGTCGCCAAGTATCCGGGTTCAAATAACAGACGGCGATCCCCTTCCAAACCAGCAGATCAGCAACAACAATAAGAGCTGCATTTGCTATGGCAATGCCGTGGTTGGAACGATACTATTCATCTTCTCCTTCTGCTCAATCGTTTTCATAGTCATCTTTGTCGAATACCACGAAATCTGCGACGTGAATCCCGTCAATCCTTCCACTTCAATCAGCAGTACGGAATTAACGGCGTTAAGTTTAGAAAATGGAAAACAGTTCGACTTTGACGACGAGGAACAGAAACTACAGGACAGTATTTTGGATGCGATAGAAAATAAGGCGGGAAATGACGAGGAGACGAACTTGGATTACGATGAAGGCGATGCCCTTTTGGGTTACAATTTGACCAAACTAATGACCACAAAGCTGGAACTAGAACCGGACAAAGTGATCCATTACATGACCAAAAACGAGTGGCAACTCAGCGACAAAGACTCGTCTTCGGCACTCAACCTGCCCGCTCTTAAACTACCCGTCAATCGGATTATTGTCGCTCACACCGGCAGCAAAGCATGTAATTCCACGGTAATTTCTCTTTTTTTCTATTCACACACATTTTCCGTACATAATAATAATTGCACTGGTCAAGTTTGGCGATCGCAAAGCTGCACAACTCTATTGTGACATCTATCCATTGCAAAAACGCACACAGCATTGCAAAAACGAAACAGGTCAAACCAATTTCACTGCGGTGGAACAGGTGACGATTCAATTTACCGTTTCAATACCCCATTTTTTCGTTTCGATTTTAATAGAGGCAAATTATTAGCCATTTACTCAATTAAAAACTCTCAAATTAAATAACAGAATAATTGTAAACAAAACTAGTGCCTGAACCTAAAAAAAATTAGTCTCTATTTGAACAAATTTTTAAATGAATAAAAAATCCCAAAAAGAGTTTAATATAAAAAAAATTCAACGTGCTTACAAATTTCCAATTAACCATCGTTTGCAAAAAAAAGATTGAAATCTTTTTAATGGAGTGGGATAATTAAAGATGGTTAATTTGAATCAATTATCAACTAAATCTCAACGATTAGTTGGGCATTATAGCAATTGTAATACAATAGAAGTTCCTTATTCACGCTTCTCTCATTTGTGTTTTCACTATTTGTGAATGAAAAAACCGAGACCCAGATCCTACATACGCGAATCTAATTGGGGTATGTACAAACAAAATAATGTTGGTCACATATTTCATATAGGAATCGTTGGAAGAATTAAAGCAAACACACATTGAAATTACGTTAAAAAACTGTGGTCCAAATTCAAGCTATACCTATACCTGTCATCATCACAAAAATTGAATGAAATAGTACAAGGGTTTGAAAATACTCTATAAGACATACAGGTGTTAATCAGAAGATTAAGATTTGATTGAAACAGACTCGAAGAATGAGTAAAACTCAAAACCTTGTTTTAGAAGAGGCTTGAACAAGCAGCACATGGCATTTAATTTGGAAAAATTTAATGAAGTTTAAATAAATGAGCTTTAAGAAAAATGAATATTAAAAAATTGTTTATACAATTCGCATATTTATTAGCTATTTTTCCGCGAAATAAGAAGTAAAGAATAAGAAGACAACCCAGTACTAAATTAAGGTCTAAACACATACAATTAAGGGAAGTACTTGTCAAGTGAATAGAACTTTTGGTCTCAATTTTTCAAAATATCACGACAACCTTGCACCCTACATTGTATCACTGATATGCCCGTGATATCACTCATCATTAAAACCACATTTAAAATCCATAATCAACATTTAANTAAGGTTCAAACACATACAATTAAGGGAAGTACTTGTCAAGTGAATAGAACTTTTGGTCTCAATTTTTCAAAATATCACGACAACCTTGCACCCTACATTGTATCACTGATATGCCCGTGATATCACTCATCATTAAAACCACATTTAAAATCCATAATCAACATTTAAGAAGAACTTTACCTTTTGTCATTTAATGTCAACAAATTTAAGTTGGTTAATAAATCATAGTCTACTTTACTATAGACATGATAAATGTCAAAATAGATTTTCATTCTTAGGCTACTAAGAATAGCACAAAATTTTGCGGTTGAATAATGAAGAATAGATATACAAATTTCATTGTGTTAGTAATAAATAATATATTATTCAACAAATCAATATAATAGTACACATGGTGGAGCAAGTGTTGACTATTACAATGACACTATTACTATACAAAATTGTATAAAATTCTTTAAACGAGACCTGGACATCATAATTAATCGCTATCGTAAGAAACTTCTATTAAAATGAGTTGTATATGTTTTATACCTTTTTCATTACAATTTAATCAAAATTTGAAAACACACAATAATGAGAAGAACTAAGTTCAACAAATTAATACGAATCGATTAACTTTAAATTTTTTCAAAAATAATTCTTTAAATTAGATCTAAGTCCAAAGAAGATCATGATTAATCGATATGGCCAAAAAATTAAATTGATCTTAATATGAATATTTTGGGCTGGTATCTCTTATAATATGACTATAATGTGAAAAAATAAATACAATCAGAAATCGTATTAATTATAATTTAATTCAAATTTCTCAAACAAACTTAAATACAAAATAAGAAGAACGTGTAGAGTTCAACAAATTAACACGAGTCGATTAACCTTCACATTTCGCAAACATTAAAAATATAGCAAATAAAAGAGGTTAAAATATTTATCAAAAATTATATTATGGCTTTCCACATTCATAACGAAATACACAGTTGTTCAAAGAAATAATAACACAAAAAATCTATAGAATCAATCAGTCATTCGAAATAATGTATTTGCTTTTATGTGAACAACACCCAAATCATTCCTGTATGAATAAATAATAAGCAATACGAGGAATAACGAAAATACGGAGAGATTAGTGTTAACTATTGCTTGAATAATAGACAACAACTCAATTACAAAAATATTTGGGCTGTTTTTACTAATCAATAATCAAATATGAAATGATATTTTCATTAATAAATTTTATACATTTGATGCGTTCAAAGTAAGCTTTTGTTCACTCATAGCATCCATTCAAAATGAGTTTTTCTTCTGTAGTTAGACAAAAAACAAAAATTGTTACTTTGTCTCACGCTCACGTACTATTCAAATCAAAGACACTAGATTACAAATGTATAAAATTATGTGTACTCTATGGGTTCAATTGAATTTTGTTCATTCGAATTTCTTGTCAACCGAAGCTTGCTGAAATTCTCAGTGAACCCTAAGTGTACAAATAACGTATTTTTTCAGTTTTAAAACAATAAAACCTATTTGTGCAATTGAGTTAGATAATGGTTATTTATACAACTAGGTTGATATAATAAGGTATTATTTAACATTAGGGTTTTTTATAGCCACGAGCGTATAACGAGTGCATAATAGTTATTTATACAACAAGGTCGATAAGATAAGTCATTATTAAACACAAGGGTTGTGCCACGAGCGTAACGAGTGCCTTAAAGAAGGCTTAAGTGTTTAATAATGCTTATCGACCGTGTTTTATATAAAATTTTATGCATTTTTGAAATGAATTCACACAAATATAAAAAAAATAAATGTTTTATTAAAAAGTTTGTTAAATGGCTCTAAATTAAAAATTTTAAATCTTAATCATAGCCGAATATTTTGCATCTCTCTCTACGCCGCAAGGCGTAGTTTACAAATTTCCAATAGGTGGTTTTCAAATAAAAATCATTAATAATTAATAAATTAAGCAACAAAAATACATAAAAGATTTTATACATTTTTGTTGCATAAAATTGATGTTATGTCACTAAAAATTATACTGTCAAAATTGTTTTATAGCACAAGTGCTTTAAGAAATTCTTTAAAGCACTAGAGCCTTTTCTTTTTTGTTAAAGTGTGACATCCGTGAATGAAATCCATCACATTTTTATTGAAGCAAAATGTAATATCCAAACATGTTGGTAATGGTCCATTCCATTATTATTTTAACTTTACTGACAAAGTGCTTTATTACCTACTATTACGTAGACAACTATTAACAAGACTTAAGCTTATTTACAAAAGCAAAAAAATCCTACTAGTTCAAATTCTCATTAAAATCGTTATTTCCGAACAATTAAAACCCACATACTTCTATCTTCCGACACAACCGGTTCATAAGTAATTAATGCAAATACCAGTCAATTACTGCATAATTAAATAGGACTACAAATTCCAACGAAATTCCATTTCAAACCACAAAAATGGATGATAATTGTTTTCTCTCTTTTATCAAAAATCCAACAATTTCAATTAACAACTCGCTAATTAAATAAAGGGCATTTTTTTAATTTCCCGGAAAAAAGTTTGTCACATTTTCGGTGCGTGTTTCATACTTGGCAATTGTGATTAGTATTATAATTAAATTCCACGCCAATTCTAACTAATTTGCCTCTTTCTGATTCACTCATTTCAGTTCCACTGTTCTCGAATAATCCAGTCAATCCAGGCGAATCATCGGTCTCTGTGGAAAGAGATCGGATACAACTTCCTGATTGGTGGAAATGGGGTGATCTTCGAGGGTAGGGGATGGGATTCCCAGGGAGCTCACACTCCCAGTCACGACGCAAATTCGATTGGAATTGCTCTGGTTGGAACGTTCAACGTGGACAAGCCCAGCGATGAACAAGTCCGAGCCCTGCGATATCTGATCGAGTGGGGCGTCTCCATGGGCAAGGTGGACAAGGAGTACAAACTGTTTGCCCACAGGCAGCTGCACAAAACCACCGACAGTCCGGGCACCACGGTCTATGAAATAATCGAAAGTTGGCCCCATTTCTCACCCACCGCCTCACAATGACCAGAAAAAATCAAACACACATATTTATTGTGAACTATTTATAAATAAATGACACTCTGAATGAACACAACTAGCCACCGCTATCGCTTTGCCAATTTAGAGCTAATATACTAGTGTTTTGGTTTTATTTTCGCCACATTTAGATTGAATGAGTATTTTTAGCATGCCTTTTAAACGTGCCAAAGAAACACTGTAATTTAATTGTCTATAAATAATACTATCAAAAGAATACTTTTTCTACACGTTTCAGTTCTTTTTCAATTGTCAATTTAAAGTAGTTTGTATTACCAATATATTCAAAATTAAATCAAAGAAAAATCGTGTTTGGAAATAGAAAATAAATGAATATGAAAATCACAAAATAAATCTAAAAATAAAACATAGTTTTGAAATTCATAACCAATTAAGCCCATATCTTCTTTTTTTATATTGTATCAATCGGACTTTTACTACTCCCGTGTGTTATGTTTAATGTGGCGAGTAGATTACACATTATTTCAGTCCACTGTTGGTATTAAATAATATAGATAGGTAGCACCTAACAATCAAAAGAATCACAGTAGAGCATCGGTCGGAGGATCATTAATTAATAAATAATAATAATTCATCCTATCCGAAAAGAGAGGTGATTAACACCAAGCAATAAATACAGTCGTATATATTATTGAGTGTTATAATTAATCATGAACTGATTAGTATAGTAGTCCAATCTTACAAAGCATTACAATCTACTGAGAAGGAGAATAGTAGTGTGTTTTTAAAACTATTAAATAGAAACAGAATAACAGGTTTAACCTCTGAATCAACAAATTTCCAATCTATAATTTAGTTGTAAATGCATCAGTGAATAATAACAAATTATGCTAATAATAAAATTGTCATGAATTTTTTTTCAATTTAATAGTTATTTAAACAACGTGTGGGAAAAATGAACCATAATTAAACTCGAGTAGAGTTCTAGAAAACGAATGAAATGAGTTTTATATCACACAAATAAAGCACCATGCACTGTATCATTGATATTCCCGTGATAGCACTCATCATTTAAACCTCATTTCGAAGCCATAGCTAACATGTAAGAAGAACTTTACTTTTTGCCATTTAACGTCAACAAATTTAAATTGATTAATAAATCATAGTCTACTTTATTATAGAGACATGAAAAATGTCAAAATTTATTTCCATTTTTAAGCTACTATAATTCATACAAAATTTTGCGGTTGAATAATGAAGAATGGATATTAATTTCTTTGTGTTAGTAATAAATAATATATTATTCAACATATCAATAAAATAGTCCACATTGTGGAGTAAGCGTTGACTACTCTAATGACTCTATTACTATACAAATTTGTATAAACTAATTAATTAAATTATAGGAATTTCCAATATGATTCAGTTGTAAAATCTGTTTTTAATGAGAAAACGAGTAAATGAGCAAATGAGAATTTAAAAAACAAACTTGTTACCCATAAACAAATTTTTTAAAAATCCCCTTTCAATTCATGTAAGGAAGATGGAGAGTCTTAACCTCAACCAACAGATTTTGACTTTTCGGTGACTATTTGGTTTCAGTGTATTACGAGTCAATTAATAGCACCTGGACTGGTTGTAAAAGGATTCAGTCAACCCTAATCGCCTAGGAGGCAGTCGAGTGCGTTACTGCTAGACCATTAAGCGGATATTTTACCGTTACAAAATACTATAGCAGATTTTAAACATATTTGACGTAATCCTTCAGAAATTTCTTTGAGATTATGATTTTGTTTTACCACTAGTACAAAAGAGTAACACTATTTTTCACTAGTGAAACAATTGACAAATTACGCCACTCACGCCTTTAATTCTAAAAAAATAAAACTTTGGGATTTCTAGATCTGCCTATAAGATGTTATTATCAAGTAACAACCGGAATGAGTAATAGAGCTGTCTGTCGTAATTCGTAAACCATGTTCTTATCTCGCGAAAGAGTTAACTAACCCGCATTCAAACATACGCGACACTTTTCGGACCTACCCCAACAGAGCAATGATTAATCCGGAGACGTATGCGATGAGACCGGGGGATGTTTTGGTGGTGGTGTTGACCTCGGCGTGGCAATGTGGACAGATCATGTGCGTGGACTGGGGTCCGATGGGGACGACGGTCGTCACGATGGCCGACTGCTGCGGGTTGTTGGGCTTGAACGGGGAGGAAGGTGGCACGCCTCCCACCGCCTGGGCATAGCTGGGAGGGGCTGAGGGCGGTGGGACGAAGCCATAGGAGGGTGGGGGCGCATTACTATTAGCAGCGCCGTTCATTTTGCTCATTTTAAGTCTTTCTTTCAACTGTTTTCGCTTTTAAATCTCCTCGCTGCTTCTCTTCTTCCTGAAAGACACACAACAGCTCAATTTAGCCATATAGATCAACATCCGGGTCGTGTGCATTATTATTATGCAAAGAATCGTCTGAATAATGTATAAGCTCAGTAGGCAGAGAGCACAATTTGAATCGTGTTGAGGCCGAGAAATCATCTCCAAAACCGAGAACCAAAACAACACACACGATTTCAATTTCCTTTTGAATTATTGTAATTCTCTCCTGCTTCTGCTTGGGTCTAAATTAATCTGTTTTGCACTGACATAGAACGCATTTACTAAGTGCTGATTGGACACACAGGCAGAGAGACCACTGAGTTCAGTTTTAATTAATTGGCATTTGAATGAATCAAATTGAATCAAACTTTAAAGTTGATGTCATTTTCTGATGTATTACGAAATGGTTTCTCTCCTCTCGTTTGCTCTGCTGACCATTATTGGCTCATAATTCATACCTTCGGAATATAGTCTGCGTTGTCTGGCTCAAAAGATAAATAATCGAAGGCTACGCAATTTTTATTTGAACGAAAAACCACCAACACAAAAATGCTAATTTTAGATTCTTTTGCCCACCGAAAATATTATGATTTCAGCTGTTTATCATTACCTTGTGCACCACTACCGATATGTTCTATTGTTTAAAGCCAATCTATCGCGTTATCACACAAATTAACTAGTAAACACGAGTCTTTTGAAATTACTTTTTTAAGAAGAATATAAATAATAATAATAATAAAAAATACTACAACAATAATATAATAAAAATGGCTCAGTTGTCACCAAAAGAGGGCTCTTTTCCAGGTGCGAGTGAAATGCAAATATCGGATGCACTCTTTTAACCAAACAAACACACCATTTGTATTTGAATTATTTAACGGTTTTAACATTTTTTCGCAATTTTGACTTATTATTGTTAATAAAACACTTTATTAACACATAAAATTCCCACAAAAGTCTTCTTTCAGGGATTTTCCTTCATTTAGATAAGATCCTAAAGATATTTAAAAATCACCGATTTAGGAGTAACAACGCGTTTTGTTGATATTTTACTGGACTACCAACAATTTAGTTCAATGTTTGAATTTATTTGATTTTCCCTAGTAACTGAAAAACCGCAAGAAGCGAGCGAGAAAACAATATTTTCGATTACTTACGCACACAATCTTAGATTTCAATTTAATCAATTTCTACTGTTAAAACAGGATTATTACTTCAATTTTTTTTTAATATTTTTATTGTTCTATGAAATTACTCAAGACCCATTCACATTTAGTAATATTTAAATGAAGCAAAATGTTATAATGATTCAGAAAACTGTTCCCTTTTATAATAAGAATCATTTCAATATTTAACATAATACTGGTAATTTAATAAGAAATAAATGGAATGTATATCATTGTTAAGTCAATGACACACAGAATTAAGCTTGTACGACTAAATTCTTTTAATGTAATTTTATGAACCAAGAATTTTTTATATACTAAGGCAAGTTTTGTATTCTCTGAAGTTCTTATTATCAAGAAGTCGGCTTTTTCATTGATTTGAGTTTTGTACTATGTCACTAGTGAAAATTGGTACTACTTTTTTCACTAGGGTAAAAAATCTAATTTAGGCAATATATTCAAATTTAGCATTATGTGAGGAGGAGGCGTTGGGCGGCCCGGATAAAGCTTGGCACGCAAAGTGAAACCCTATATCTTAAATGCTTAAGTGTCAATTTTACAGGAGAGCAAGAAAACGATTTATAGTAGTAATNGGGATGGGTGCCGCCCATCATATCCTCCTCACGTAAGCGTTTTCCCTACCTAATTTTATGCTAAAGGAGGTGGGTGGTATACATANTGACTGAGTTATAGCCCTCACTCATATACATTTATAAATACTCCCTTATAATGTGTTTGGCCTATACTGCCCGCGTGAGCGGTGCCGAATGACGGGTCGTTGGATGAATGATCAAAGGTCTGATGCACCATCGTGATTTCTTGGAGGGATGGGTGCCGCCCATCATCTCCTCCTCACGTAAGCGTTTTCCCTACCTAATTTTATGCTAAAGGAGGTGGGTGGTATACATATGCCAACGACCGGCCATTCGGCACCGCTCACGAGGGCAGTATAGGCCAAACGCAGTATAAGGGAGGGGAAATATTAAATTAGATGTCGACAGTTAACTGAATTTATAGTCGTATAAAATTGAAAACGGTGAAAGTGACATAATAACCCCTAAAACAAAACTTCTATTTCATTCATTCGATTGTTTACAATTTGAATGAAAGGCTACTATAATAAAATTATTGAATCAACGGTAAAAGTCTATTGCACTTGCAACGTTATTGCATTAGAATCAACTACTCTCTGTGGTGCAACTATACGATGTGTCGTTGTTTGTTTGAAGTAAAGATTAAAAAACCTGATTTCGACCGTGACGCATCTAACCAGTAGTGGTTCTAAGTAAAACTAAGGTGACGTCTTTTGAAGGACACATTTCTGGTTGTCTCTATAAACTTAGTTGCATTTGATAAATTTTAGAACTTACCTCGTTGTTCTTTCGGACCACCGATATAACATAAAAGAAAAACTAGTGACTTTAAATAATATATAATATTATATTTCGATACAAGTGCTGTAATAACCTATTTCACATGTGTATTGAACGCTATATTGTGTAATTTTGGAAAAATATCAGTTAATCGATAATTAAAAATAAAAAACTTTCGCAGCGGTTTTTTTTTCAAATTGTGGAACAATAAGACAGTGTACTTATAGTGAGACAAGATTTGCCCCGTAGAAGTTTACGGGTAGAATTCGAGGCTACATCCATAGTATCCCCGTGCTATTATACCTCCTATTAATTCAAAACAATATTGAGTATATTCCATTTAAATTAAAACAATTATTGAATTCTGTCCTCAAAGTAACCCAGATCCCGTAGAGAGGTAACATAAATAATTAAAACCTTTAATGAAATATTAAATATAATACTCACAAAATTTTTGCAAAAAGAATTAAAAATAGAAATAAGGAAGTGGACAATGAAGAAAATAGATCTTGTCGCTTTCACTATTGGATTAGTTTTGTGTTTTTTGGTTCTGAAACACCGAATTTAATCTTTAACAAATGTTTTTTTATGACCGTAGACAGAGATCATTTTGGGATTTTCCCAATGATTTGGGTAGTAAAATTTAACCCTCTCGCATTGGTATTATTATCTTCTGTTTTTCATCATTAATGCGTTTCTGCCAAATTTTAAAGAAGAGAAGAGAGCATTTTGACGTCATATAGCTACATTTTTAGGACAGGCGAAAAGAACATTTGCCTTTGTAAGTAACGTCAATTCTCTTGCGTTAATATAAGGATAATGAGAATACTCACAATGAAATGGTTTAACAATATTTAATTTCATTAAATTGGTGACAATTTGCGTGCAGATTTTGAATTATTTCAACTCCGTGCAGAAAAGTAAACCGTTACAGAACCAATTTGTATTAAGAAAAGGCTACTTTTCGATACGGAATTACACAAAACTATTTTTAAATTAGAAATATTAACTTGAATTGAACTGAATTCTAAAAATAAAACTATAATTTTCAATTATTCAAAAATATATTTATTATTTACATATTATATTAATCCAAGTTTACGTGTATTAAATCTAGTGGTGTTTTCATTGTATTCTCTTTTGAAATATATGAAAACGGACAATTTCTCAATAAAGTAACACAAGGTCTGCTTCTGGAGCGTATTCACTTAACAATACAATATATTAATTTACCTAAATCAACAAAACTTATAATTAGTCAAGAAATTAATGATATTCATCAGTGCATAGGTCTCTCTACTTCATATTCTCTAAAACTTTACAGTTCTGTCGAGTACTCTGCCGAGTCTGCGGAATACTTTCTCCAGCAAATGTGGTCCGGATGCTGTTGATGGGTATCGTTACTGTTGAAAGAGTCCCTTTTTAAGCTTATATTGTTATTACTGTTACTTTTACTTGAGTTTTGGTTAAAATTACTATAATTCGGGACGAAAGTATTTGAGGAGGGCTCCAAGACTCGAGCCATTGGGTTCCGAACTACTGAGATTTTATAATTTGGATTATCCTGGGGCATTATTTCTATCCGTGAAGTATAGCTCCCTCCCCCTTCAGCAGAAACTTTTCTGGTTAATGGATTTTCACTAAACTTATCATCAGCCATATTTTGGTGGAGATACCCACTGAATCCGTGTTGATCTCCTTCTAAAGCTGCTGCCCCCTCTTCCACACTCCCTCTGGGGTTCCCTTTTGAATACTTTGGAGACTTATTTTCGAAATTAGCTGGATAAATCTGCCTTAAATTGTGATTCGGACGGTAATTGGCGAATTTGTCCACACTCATGTCCTCCTCAATGGCCGAGTCACCAAACACAGATCCACTGTAATTTGGCGAATTACTACCTTGAGTCGAAGTGTTTCTCGTCTGAGTTCCGTACTTCGTGTGAGGGTATTGTCCTCTTTTAATCGAATTCGTGTAGTCTTTGGTTCCGCGCCTTCTCAGGGTAAAGTCCCGCTCTCCCGTGTCCTCGCACTTGCTCGTCCACTGCTTCCACGCGTGTCTTACCAACGGATCCGCGGGTCCCCAATCTTTAGACGGCTTTGTTGCTCCCCGAATCATACTGAAGAAATTATAATCAACTTGCTTCGACACCTCAATACACGCCATTATCACAATAATTCCCATGCTGATCAGAATGGGCAACCACCTGGGCACCCAATCAATCAGCAGCTCATTCGCCACATAAGTAATCATCCACCAGATCAATAATCCAGACAACATGATCGGCGTAATGATCCAAATAAATAACCAAAATTTGAAAATCGGTCTCCCAATTGAAAACTCCAAGTCCGTGTAAATATTCGAAACCCCATAAACCCAGACTATTCCAATAATTTCTATTGTCATAGCACAGATAATAAATGCCCCCACAAAACGGGCGTCCAACAACCGGGGAACGATATAGTCCGGACAGATGAGGGCCGCCACAGAGAAGAACAGTGATAATAGTCCTAATAAATAATTGCGATGCTTTCTCGTGAATCTCGACGAGGAATACGTGTTGACGGAAATGGTAACAATCGCTGAAATGATGGCCACACAGTACGTTAGTGCGGGCACTACTCGGGACAGCACCTGATCCTTCTCCACCTGAGCCTTGTCGTATACAGTCGTCAATGTCGTCAGCTCCGGGAAAATTATTTCCGCATTTTTAAACGGATTTGCAAATTGGAATATAAAGAATGTTACAGACACTAAAGTAACAATTAAGTTGAAAGCCACATACACAAAGGATGTCCTGCAATAAGAAAAATACGACAAATTAGTCATTTTAATAGAATATTCAAATATCATGAAATGAGCTTCTATTTATATCAATCTTTTATTCAATTGATGTTTTTCGAAAGCACCTTTTAAAATAAATTTAAGGTAATAATTTGTTTATTAGCAATAAAAGTTAATGAATATCGGATTGTTGAATAAATGATTTCATTTTTAAAAAAATTTATTTAAATCTGGAAAATCCGTTAAAAAACAATTAATTTTTAAACATTATATGGGATTTGCAACAGGTTTCTTTTTAATACTAGAGGAGGATCGAATCCTTATCAATGCGTACATTTACGCCTATATTCTATATATCCCCGATAGTTTTGTTAATTCCAATTTTAAGATCTTGAATCGAATGTTGACATAGGCCTGTGTTCCACAAAACAATTAAAATTGAGTTAAAATAAAACACAAAAATGTTAAAAACTGTTCAATACAAATTTTAAAAGAATTATATCATTACCCTATAATCGATTTATTACCTCAACTTCGGAAGCCGTAAAATTATCTAAAATATACAAAGAATAAACGCAAATGTGCTAAAATGATTTTATATGAAAAGGTTCTGCAAGCTTAATCCTTGGAACCATTTAGGTGATATTCTTCTTTTTTAGAAATAACATATCTTTCTGTTATGAATCTGTTGGTTTCTTTTGCAAATACCATATTCGTTTTTTAGCAATGTCAAAATGAAATCTCTTATTGGAATCCTGGATATCAATCGTTGTTTAAACTGATACTTTCATAAGCAAATTTTTAAGAGAATATGAGTTTATTTTAGTTTAATTAAATATGCTTAATGGAAAATAAAAGTCATTTCGAAGAAATGATTGATGATCACGATAATATAGTTTAAATTAAATTACAAAATTTGAATAACAATACATTTGAAATAGTTTTGATTAATAATAACACTTACTTGACTGCATCTCCTTTGTACAAATATTTTCCCGTCAAAACTGGAAGCGTCCCAATTCCAATTTGCAAATTGAAGATCACTTGAACTAAAGCACTAAACCAGATTGTGCTGTCCGATAAATGATCGTAGAATGTGTCCCCGAAGTCGGGCATATTATTTGTGTCAATTGATTTAGCAATATCCCATCCAGTTTCTAGAAGGAGCAATGTAAGGCCCAAAATTCCAAAAAAGTAAATAGCTCTTCGGAGGACTTTTCCACTGTGAGTGCAAACCATTGCGGTTATCCAGAGGACAAACAACGCCATTGTGAGGAGTCCAAAAAAGACTGCATTCTTCAGAATGGGAGTCAGAAAAGTTAATCTGTTGAAAAGTATAAAAAAAACATTAAATATAAATTTTATAAAAGAAGAAAAGTAACACTCACTTTATGCATTCCTGACCACTTTTTGCACTCTTGGTATTTTGGGAATAGGGCTATAAATAAAAGAATAACAAATATTTTAATGATTCAAATAGAACAAGAGAATTAAAATTAATAAGTCGTAAGTGTCTAATAATCCATTATGCAATCCTGTATCGAAAGGTTGAAAGAAAATTTCGAATTTTAACTCGCCTTACAGCTCGTATTTCAGATTCACTTATTCGTTTAAACCCTTTGTACCTCAAATAACTATTTTAAACTTTTTATAGAATAGTTGATACATTTTGTACTTACATTTGAACACGACTTAAATGGCACATCTTCAAAGATCAAGTATCCGACATAGAGCAAGGCGATGGCGGATTGTAGAGAAGTAAAGATTGTGATGAGCCAGCTGGAGATTCTGCCTACAAGACTAGCCCCTTTGAAGAAAGGCGATGCACGCCACGAATGCGCCGATCCTTGGCCCAGAAACTGGCCAATGGACATCTCGAACAACACCATTGGCAAACCTATGACTAGCAACAGGACACAGTAAGGTATGAGGAAGACCAAGCCATATTTGTGGAACTCTCGCGGAAATCTCATAACATTTGCGTAAGAAAAGTTGAGACACAGACAAAATATTATGCTCCGAAACGCTGAACATTTTGACTGAAAAAAATGAAAAGATTAGAATTAAAATGGACAATTTAAAAAAGGATACGATCAAATTTAATTAAATTAAATAATTTAAAATTCTATGCTTTGAGACATTCTTACTTTTTTGTAGTATCGAAACAGTTCGTCATCTCGGGTAAAGAAGAGATAATCCATGAGGTAGTTCGCAGTGATTGGGTCCATTTTTTGAATGTTTTCATTAAACTATGTTTATATTGTTTTTTCATCTTTTATTCTTGACAATTCCATCTCTTCTTTTTATAGTTCGTATTCAATATTTTACTCTTTAAACCTTATTTTGAGAGACAATTTTTTTTATCAGAAAATTATTTTATGAATTTTTTTAATTTTAACTTTGAAAATACGATTTAATACCAATTTATAGGTAGAAGGGTACATGCTTTATAAATGTGTTTAATAATGCTTATCGACCGTGTTTTATACAAAATTTTATGCATGTTTAAACAAATTAACATTAAAAATAAAAATAGTTGATAACAAATTTTACGTTTTATATCACACATAATAAATTTGCAAAAAAGCATAAAATTTGTATAAACCGAAACAGTTGAAACAATACAAGTTTCGGGATATTTTTCTACTATAAAAATTTATATTATTCTACTAATGAATTTATTGTTTAAATAGTAGGTAAATATTAAAACACATGTTTTCAATACCACATAATTTGTACATCTAGCAAAAGATAAGGCTATGGTTATCGATTGCTCATTAACACGCAATGCCCTTGGATATTTAAATTTCACTACTTTCTTGTTTTTATTCCCGAAAACTATAATTATCACAGACAGGTAATTGATAGCTTACAAAATGAATATGAAGTACAAATTACATTACCCAGAGATTGGGTTTTCACTCTGATAACTCTGCAGTAAAACGTTTACCTATAATAAGGTCGGTTTGTTTAAATCTCTTTTTGAAATCGGCAAAACAAATGCAATTAAATGGAAATTCTGTCAAGACGATCGTTCGGCCCACAGCCAATTTCTAGAGACTTTTAGTACCATGGTATATTGAATATGCATGGATTTCTGTTCCATTTGCTTTAAAAAATTGGGTGTCGTTATTATTTGCTAATTTCGATCCATCAAAACACAATGGAAAATCAAGGCCCCTATTCTAAAACCTGTCAATAAAATGCTAATTACCAAAGAATGAACACTCCTCAATTTCTTAGACACCTCCTCCACTCTTACGACAATGCAAATTAATATCTAAAAAGTGAATCACGCACAATTTCGTAGAAATATTTCACAAGTATTCCTCTTGAAAGAGGAAAAAGATCGCTTACAAGATCAGTTTTCATCTCTCCAAGAAAAACACCTCTCTTTTCCTCATCTTTTTTTTACGTGTCTCGGTCCATTAGATTTGCCCTCGTAATCTGAATTCCATTCCGAAAACTGTCTCAATTTCAGTGGCTTGTTTGCGATTATTTAACTGTTTCGCCTATTTGCAAACATCTATTTGGAGCGACAAGCGACCGGCAATTTGCGGTTGCGATCGATCGACAGAATTGGCAACAAAAAAATGCGATTTCCGTAAACATTATTTGCAAAGTGCATTATTATTTGTTGTGTAATATGTATTCAATTTATTATTATCATTTCTGTCCATTTGTAATTAAAACTCGATTTGAAACCATTTTTTAACAAAACCAAAATTGCGATCATCTTGCTGTGTTTGACGATCTCTTTCTCTTATGCCCAGTAATTGACAATCTAATTGTTTTAAGGCTATTAATCTCTTTTCTAATACAATTATCAATGGAAAGTCCTTTAGGCAATGAAAATCGAAAACTGATCTTTCTCTTTCATTAACTCAATTCAAAGAGCGGTGGAGAAATGATTTGCTTAGGCCTGACTGCCTGATTTCTTGTGCAAAACTATTCAAATTAGCACCCATATTTATATCACAATTTGACTAACGGCTTCTTCTTCCCCAGCTCTGCTGAAGAAACATTCATAAATAAATTATAATTGTTGTTAAATATTTGCAGTGGACCGTTTAACCAAGAGCACAATAATTTTCTTCAAGTCGATCATAACAATTAAACTAGCTTTTTCTCTTTTTCTCCTCCCTTTACGCTTCTCTCGAAAATCTTCTTTCTTGTACTGTAATTAAACACGTTTTTATTCGTCTGTGTGAAATTATAATTTCTTTTGAGGTTGAATTTTTATATAGTATATTATAATCAAATTCGATAAATCATCACTCCAAAATACAGAGAGTACCTGAACTTGTAATTAAAACCAAATGTACAAGAAATCGACCATGCTCGTTTTTTCATTGCTGCCTTTTCTGGCTTTATTCGTGCCAATAAAGCGTAATCAAACTGTATAGTATAGCCATAAAAAAATATGTAGTTTTAACGCGTTTATGTAAACCCACATTTCTCAAAGGGGGTCAAGCAACGCACATTTTCCAAAATCAGGAAATCGGATATAGGGAAAACCGACGCAATGTAATTTTATGCTTCACAGCCAAGAATCCGTAGTTGGAATCCACGAGATCAGTAACTCTACAGATGAAACATGTTAGATATTAAATTACAATGATTAAAAATCAATCAGCTGGGCGTAATGCAATATTAGAACAGCAAACAATTATGCTGAAATTGCCAATTAAGTGAAACTGTCGAATTACTGCCACTTATTATTTTAGCTAATAAAAATTAAGACTTTCTTATTTTCTCTCCGAATTTCCTTGTTGTTTATGCTCTTAGTTACAGGCAGGCATTTATAGAAAACGTCGTAAAATATGTTACTGTTAAAGATCAATCTTGTACGAAACCAATGATCATACGAAAAATAATTATTATATACAATAGCTATTATTAATCAGGGTTAAGATCATCATATTTTTACTGCTAACTCTTTATATATTATTCATTTAAATTATTTTTAAAAATAACTTAGAGACATCTTGTGTCAAACTCCAACTAAAGCTCTTTTAACATTATCATAGGAAGTTTTAATAATAAAAATTGCAGACGTCAATTGCAAAACTCTTGTGTAACCGTTTGACATGAAGTTTATGGCCAAATTGGTATGGCCGCAATAAGTCTTCATAAGATTTATAAATAACAAAAAAATGCATTACCTAATGGCTACATTTTGCAAATATTAGTACAATTTTGTCAAAACAGCATAATTACGACTATAACGATTGTTAATACAATTAAAGAATAATATTTGCGATATTAAGCCAGATAAGACTTCAAGTACACAGTTCCGAAATCTGACTTTGATATCAAATTGATATAGTCCTGTTACATGATAAAAATCGTATTTTAAAAGCTAAATTGCAACAATTCCGTGTATTTTCTAGATAAGATAAGATCGCTTTTACTCATTTCAATTCACTTTGGCGTGTAATTAGCAGAAATATTCCAGTAATTGATCGATGATGTGTAGTCCTCACATTTGGACAAGGCAAGAGCACTCAAATCAAATCTTTTAAACAAACACTCTGCTGTTGGGCAGCACTTTTTCCACGAAATTTGAAACTTGGAAGACAACACTTTAACAATTTTTGCATACTTTTTTGTCAAACCATCGGCTCTAGAATCATAATCATGACAGGGCATGATCGTAGTTTAGTTTAGCAAAACACAAAGGGTAACTCGCGGGACACGTACATTATGGATGAACACGGACCACGACAGGCAAAGAGAGCCCAGTTTAACCTCGACGAGCTTTATTCCACTACTAAACTTTTCTTTTCACTCTCTTCCACGTTACGCGCAATTTTTTGCATTAAATGCTTTTAGGAAAACACACCAATTGGCCAACAACTAAGGCCAGGCTCTCTTTTACTCTGTCTGTGTACGGAACGAAAACTGACTGGCCTCCCAATGGTGGATCCACAGTCGCGTCTCGCAGAGGCAGTATAATTGAATTAAACCAAGTGAGCACTGACTTGGCTGGGCTGGTGTTGGGTTTGGTTGGGGACCCACGGTTACCGGCCTGTGAAATAATGCGGTACAAAAACGCGGTAAATAGCAATTTAATCTGGCTGGATGCAGCCGAGTATAAACCAAACACGAAATCATAACCAAACCACAACATCCCCAGAGATCATTCATCTCTCGTCTTGTCTTTTCCCTTTTCTTATTTATAAAACAGAACAATAGTTATTTTCATTCTCGATTTTAAAGTTAATATAAAGGAGCCGGGGTGGTGCTCAAATTCGAGCCCTGATTTACAGACTGTAATTTTGTTTTTTGAAATTCATTACTCGTTTTCACTAATATCATTCTTTGAATAATATTTGCGAACATTTACACAAAAAAAGTATCCCTAGCTTCAACTCTCAAACAGCTTATATCTTTAATACTATTTGTCCGAATCAGACAGGTTTTCAAAGCAAGGTTAGAGAACAACAAATCGAAAAGAAACACCGGATATTTACTATTAATTTGCTGCCATTCAATGAATGGATACACAAAAGTTTTAAAGGGATAATCTTCTTCATAGTATTTAATTACTAGAATGCTAGAAAGCCTTAAAACTGTGGCGTTGATTATGGATATTTCAAACACAAAATTCATTGTGATCAATTGAGTAAAAATATCTTCAATATAAAAAATAATATATAATTTTTTTGAAATATTTTAAGACAATTGAAAACAAAATCTTTGTAGTTATAACCAAAATAAAAAATTGTTATAAAAAAATTATAACGGAACTTGGGGTAGTCTCAACCTCAACCAACGGGTCTTAGACAGCTCGTGACTATTTGTTTTCAGTGTATTATTAGTCAATTAATAGCACATAGACCAGTAAACGGATCCAGTCAATCTTTCCATTTTATTTATATTTTTGCGCCATTACTTATTTATAATTCACTAAGAATATTATTTCGTTATTGATATACACAAATGGAAAAACTTTTTTCGCGCTGAAAATTGTCCGCCCGGAATTTGATCCCACGACCTCCGGGGAGGCAGACAAGAGTGCTAACCACTTGACCACTCAGACGGACTTTATAATAATAAAAATATTAGCCCTTAAACATTAGTGCTAAGCCATGGACCAAAGTTTGATTTGCTTTAAAATAACTTATTAAAAGGTCATTTGATTTTCAATTTATTATTTAAAAAAAAATACTATTTATACAGGATTCTAAAGGTATGTGCTTAATGAAAAATTGGAAGATCATGCCTCAGTTTGATTTTTTAAAATACCGATTTGTGTGGTGGAAATACATTTTAGAAGAGCACCAAATCATAAAAATTGAGCAAAGCGAAGACATGCTGCTCATTTTGTTACCAGATAAATGTGATGTTTTATTATATATGATCTGAATTTGTTTTATTAGAGTATTTCCGAGAAAGAATAATATAACTGGTAAGCGCTTCCTAAACCGGAAAGTAAAACATATTCAGTAATTAAGCAAAACTCTTTATTTGATTTTATGCTCGTCGTTTCGTCTGCTGCTCCAGAGAACCGTCCAAGTTGAACAATCTTCTCTCTGGATGGATATGCATAAAATGTACACCTCATAGAGGAGGCACTACTAATTAGAATGATAATGGCTAGTCGGCAACCGTTGTTAGGCCTCCCTCCCCTGGGCTGAGATTCATTAGGTGTTGTTTTGTACAAAATTAATATTTGGCTTTAAGTTCAATTCAATTGGTGATGGCTCAAGTGAAAACAACTGGTAAGGTCTTTATATGTTCATCGATTTGTCGAGCCGAAATACTACGAACCCAAATTGGGTAAATTTCTTTTTGCCACTACTCGTATTTCGCCATTCGTTTATACATAATTATGTACTTCTAATGATAGTTTATGCCACATTAACCATATTCGTACAGGTTAGACGTGGTTCAAATCAGATATGGGTCAGAAAAATAAATTAAAAATGAATTAAATAAATAAGATTATGCGTTTTAATTATCAAATTATTCAGAACTCATTTGGCTTTTCAGTTTGAATGTGATCAGCTCAAGGTATTGCGAAACAGTAAACGAATAATTGCTTCTCATTAACTCAAGTCAACTTCAAAACCAATCAGAATAATACGTTTTTCTTTAGATTAATGGAACTCACAGATCATTTTTCTTCTTAAAATAATTCTTCTCATTAGAATACTCCCACGCAAATAGCCCAACAATAAAAGTAACAGCAAATTATTAAATTCAAATTATTGAAATTTTAATCCCACTTCAGTTCAACCTTCAAAACTGTTATTTGCAGACTCGTCTAAATTAATGAGACATCTAAACCGGGAAGCTGTTACTGTAATGCCTAGATTAAATTAAATGTTACTGGCCATAAAAGATGGCCTTTGATAAAAACACCTAGTATTTAAATTTAGCATATCATGGTTGGAAAAACATACAATGTAACACGTTTCATTCGATTTACTCATAGAAAAAATGACATTAATTATAACCTTTTAAAAAACTCTTTTTATACCTAATTAAAAATTAACTCAAGATTATGATAGTATTTAAAACATCTTTGAAGAATAACATTTTAAGGGGATAGTTTTAGTAAAATTAAATATTAGTTTGTTTATTATATAAAAAAGTTTTCCCATGAAACCATAATTAAGATAAGACCTAAATTTTCCAATTACTAGAAATTATCATCCTATAAATTAGGTCCCAATTAATTTGTAGAAAATCTGCAACTTCTCTTGACTCAGGTATAAAGTAAATATTTTGACTTTTTGGAATTGGAAAAACAAAGTCTTGAAATGTAGATGTAGTGTTTTCAATTATCAGACAAGGGTTCCTCTCAAGTGTCGACAAAGACTAAACAAATTACTTTTACAAGAGGCTAAAGCACTTGTAATTGGAATTTCGACTTGCATAAGAAGTACAACAAATCGTTCCGACGAGAGATGGTTAATTACAAAAGAAAGGAGACTCTCTCAAGTGCACCAACATGAAATGCACTTCAGTCCAGACAACCTTCGGATAGAAGACTTAATTGGTTCGGAACAATAAGGAAATATGAGACGACGAGGATTGGAAAGAATCGTTTTCAAGTAACCCATTAATTTCAAACTGATCCACGATTATTAGAATTAAACTCTAATAATATATGCATCGATGGATTATTTTTAGAATTTCTAATAGGAATATTACTTCATCTCTAAACACGTGACCGTGACCATGGTCACTTAATAAAAACTCCGGACCGAACATAATTCATTTTATGATCATCTTGACTTTAATATCTAGTCTAAAAAACAAGTTAAACTTTTGGGTTGTTTGAAAAGTTCGAATGTTAAAAAATTATCAAATGTTTAAAGTAAGAATTCATACTTGAGATGATTTAATATAAACTAAAATATTTCTTTATTCATAACTATAAAATACAATTTCAATTTTATTAATCGAATTAATGTAGTTATTGTGCTACAAGGACGAAAACTCAACTGTTTTCAAACATGAAACAATTATGATAATCATTCTATATTTTACAAGCACGAAGAACATATTTATTTTAACAGTTTACTTTAAAATGATTTTACATATTAATAAAATGTAAGGAAAACTTTGAGGAAAAAAGAGTAACTTTTTATAAGAAATGAATACCCATTTTTCGACAAACAAAAATTTGTTCCTTTTTCATTGTGAAAAAGTGATACACAACTAATTTTTCGAAATGAGGTTACAAAAATAGTACTTCGCCAATCATTATAGTAAAAACTGTTGATACTTAAGAAAGTATATAATAAAATATGTTTTTTCTATCAATTCCTTTGGATAACTTGGGAAGTTAACGCAACTTTTCGTGTTAAGGGTAAGCTACCCCTAACAAAAATTTTGATTAAAATATTTGATTCTCATTTCCAATGATTGCTAGATGAAACACTTTATTTGCAATTTTTTGCCATTATTATTGCTTGGAATCAAAAATATTGCAATGTTGAAAATAGCAATTTCCTTTTTTTCAATTTTCGAAAACAAATTTCATCTCATCAGTCTTTTGATTTTATTATGATTAAGTGTTGGTGGCAAGTAATACTGTCAATTCCAATTTTTCTTATTTTTTAGTTTTGGGAAACAAATTTCATTTTTATTTAAATAAAAAGAAACATTAATTGAAATCCACAATGGTTTTATTACTGCAACGGTTCATTTCGTATTTTAATTTCATCGCCATAGACTTATACTGTTAACTAAAAAAATATTTCCTTAAAATAATGAAAAGGCAATACGACGTTTACCGGGTCCAGCTTGTAAATTATATAAATAAGATAATTGTCCAGGTGCGTGTCATTATTTTTATGGTGGGCATCCCTCCACGTAATTTGCCCTTTAGCTAGTAAAACATTTGAAATTATAAAATTAATGTTGTTTTTAAATGCACGGTGTTGCATAAATCACGGCAAAAAATTATTATCAAGCACACGAGCCTTTTTTTAACACATCACTACGGCTGTATAAATAATCATTATTTTATTGAGTAGAGCTTAATTAAGCATAAGAGTAAATTTTTCTCATAACCTTGAGACCAAATTTTAAAGACTGTCATTTTTGCCTGATCATAATATAATTCTTATGATTTGCCTTGAGATAACACGTTTGATTTATTCAAAACTCCATTAACCCAAACCTTCAAGCATATTCTTATCATATAGTTTTATGAAACATTTGATTAAAATTTATCTTAATTGCATTGTTTCCTTATTCTCTTTAATAAATAATACAAATTATTTTACACATAAATGTCCAATTAATTTTTCTTAACTTATTTTAAAAGTTAACATGACATTCACATGAATTATCGAACACCCCATCCCCATCGAACGCGTGTATTACGAAATAATAAGGTTATAAACCCATGGAATAAAAATAATGAAATGTTGTGGCCTCAAGATGTTTATCCGAGACAAAGGTTATGGACAACAGAGCGATAATAACACAACCAACCGGGCAACAGAGAAGAAGAGACCTCAGGAAAGAGCAGAGATCTAGTATTATGGATTCGCCACGGCTAGGTATTACTCGAATTTTTATATACTCTGGACAGACAGAAGTCGGATCCATAATAAAAGCAATCATATTTTAATGGAAAGATAAAACCACGACGAAAGAATTTCCCTAAGCCGATTCCCCCCGCTTATGATTTATTAATGGGAGGATTTCTTTAATAAAATGAAATCGAAACATTCATTTATGCGTGTATCATAAGCATAAATCCCCCTCACCTCCTCTCCCGGCCAACACAAAGAACCCATCAAGCGAGAAATTATTGTTTACATTTTACTGCATCCAAACCGTATAATTAACCAATAACGTAAATTGAAAAAAAATACAATTTCTAAATGTTTAACGACTAGACCCAATATGATGCATTTCGCTAATTCAAAAGTGTTGAATTAATTAATGTTCTGTTGAAATGTTTTTCTTTTTCTGCATTTACCGATACCTCTTTGGTAATGTTTGCACCAGTTATTACCAATGATTAATTATACTATTAAATTATGAGAACCAATATGTTATTCAATCATTGCACTAAAGAAAATTTAAATAAACAAGTTATTAAAATCTCTTTAAAATATAAGAAATTCAAAAACGATTTTATAAATTTGACAACTAATTAACATAAAGTTATATAACAATATCTTTATGTTCGCCAATTTTAAAATACATAATATTTTCTTGGAACTCCAACTGCGTTATGTCATATATTTATAATGTATCATAGCCAATGTTTTAGTATTCATTATTATTTATATTCTGGTTACATAAAATACATATTCCCAGTATGATCACGACAAACTCAACTATAATCTAATTGTTGAAAAAGATCAAGAATAAACATTTGTCTTGTAGAGATGCAAATAGTTTTGTAAAAAACATGATCGATAATAGTTATGTATACAACAAGGTCGATAAGATAAGGCATTATAAAACACAATGGTTGTTTTAAGCCACGAGCGAAGCGAGTGCCTTAAAGAAAGCCAGAGTATTTAATAATGCTTATGGACCGTGTTTAATACAAAGTTGTATGCACTTTTAAATAAATTAACATAAAAATCTTAAAATTTCTCTATGATAAACCACAAGTAAACAGAGTTCATGAGTTCTCCGATAGGTGGCTTATTTTTAAAAACCCTACACTAACAAAACACAGTTAAACCACGTCCAACGAAAGTGGCGTACATATAAAATTTATGGGTTTCTTTAACTGAGGTCACACTTTAATAAAAAAGAAAAAGCACTAGTGCTTTAAATAATTCTTTAAAGCACTTGTGCTACGACTTTGACAGAGCAAATTTGAATGTCATAAAATCAATTTTAAGCAACAAAAATGCAAAAACGTTATTAAACACATTGGCCTTCATTAATATTGATTTACTTGTGAACAAGTTTTATAAATAAAATATTCCAATACTATGTAAATTATAAAAAACAAACTGATAAAATTGTTATAATAATTTCATTAAATGTTAATTTTAAAAAGCTCAGCAATCAAATTATCTCATCACATTAACCACATTATTATTTCATTTCCTCGACTTCTGTTCAATATTTAAATGAGATCAATTTCAATTAAAATAATATCGGAAACTAATTTGAATAGAATTTATATTAATTTCATCAAGATTGCAACTTTACTTCTTTGCAAATAAAAGTGAATTCCATCGAAAGCGGATATGATAATTTCTGGCCATGATCTGAATATTTATTAGAGATTATTTAGCAGAAAAAATCATAAATTTATTTATTCCAGTCCCATGGTCTCATGTCAGAGCCCGGTCACAATTTAGATGTCATTCGATCTGTCATCTCTTCTGTACGACAACTAGAAGCTAAAAGAGATACAAGGCTGCACTCTGCTGTCTGAATAATCATCCCTAGTCACGCATATTGCAATATTCATCAGGTCTTCCAAGTTCAGTTACCCAGACTCGAGACCAATAGGTAAAAAACAGTTGCAAAAATGATATCTATTCGAATTTCCGACGTTCTATCAAAATCGTGATATCGCTCTTAAGGAAAACTGTAAACTCGCTAATTTTCTTCACCACGCAAAGTCTAATAATTTGCAAAAGTGGATGGTTGGGGTTTGCAAAAAGATCGAGAGGCTTTCAAAGAAAGAGAGGAGGATTTTTCTGATGATGTTTCCTAGTATACATTCCCATAATTTTCATATCATCATGCATTTCTTATTTCTACCGTTTTATTGATTTTTGCATCCCGCCTTCGGATTTCTTTGGCAATAATTATGATGCACATTCTCAAATAATTGCTCTGATTTCTTATGTTTTTGCTTTGTTTCTGTTCTACCATTAAAAAGAAACAGTGAAATCTGTAATCATTTAACACTTGAATTCCAGTAATCTGTTTTATTACAGAATTTCCAACTGAAATGTGCATTGAATTAAAATAATTAAAATTTTATTAATACAAATAAAAACTAATTTTCCTTCAATATGTTAGCAATCATTTCCGCTAATATTAACGCCTTTTGAAATATGAAATATTTCATAAGATTATTGATAATTTGATATCATGTACGATAACGCTCCACCTATCTCTAATTTATGTATTAGTTTTAGGATAATGAATTTTTTAATAACCTAAGAAGCATCAGGTTTGAAAAAATAAGCACCCCACGTTAGGGTGGAATAGGTCTGTACAATTTGTTACTTACATATATAATAAATAGGCATTGTCAGATTTTTCTTATTTTTTTTTATCAAATTTATTGAAATTTTTTAAATTCTAGGCTTTTTCATAATATTTTATAATGTTTTTAATCAATATAAATTTAATGTTACCGAAATCTTATAAAATTTCAAAATTAAACTATAATGATCATAAATAGACAATATATTAGAATATGAAATGAATAGATATTTTTAATTTAATTTAAAAAAAAAATTAAGAATTAAAAAACGTTAAAGGTTTATAAAGACGCGTTCTTTTTACATTCTACCATAAAATACGTGCTCCATCTTGTTTTATTCTTAGAATTGTGATAAGAAAGACCAAGTTTATGTATTGTTATCTAACTGAAGAATTCTAGTTTATTTTTGAAATACCGACAAACAATAGTGTCGTTGTTAAACGTTGACGATATTATATTTACTTTTCATAGTTCACGCAACAATGGCGGCGTAAAAAACAAACAAATTCGGATCCACAGTGCGGAGATTTTTAAATAATAATTATTTTTCGTGAAAGGAAACCATATCTTGCCTATTGTTCTTTCTGGCAGTGAACAACAAATCAATCAATAAAATTCATTTGGGATTCTAAACGGAGAAACCTTGTAATTGGAAACGGTCACAAAAAGAGCAACTTTTCTTTGAATAAACAGCCAACGCTTGACTGGCTTGTTAATTGAAGACTCTATGGTTCTCTTCGACGGAGAGTTAATTTTATGCTGAAATGTCTATTTAAAAACACAATTCACGGTCCGAATGCGTTTCAAAGCATAGAATTATTGCAACCACTCTTGTCATGCTTACCTGTTTCGATGGCGGGTCCTCCTCCTCGAGCAGCTTAATCGCCGACGAATTCGCAATCAGATTCTTGCCATTCGTGCTGGAATTGTTGTTATTATTATCACTTGACGAGGTGGTCGTTGCAGTGATTGTCGTCGTTGGGGATGGTGTCATGTACTGAAAGTCTAAATTGGTCCCGTCCGTGTTATTGAGCATCTGGTTCATGCTGTGCGTCGTCCAAACGGATCCATGGTAATTCATGTCGTCCTCGTTGATTGTGTCCGAATTGGACGCCCTCTTCTTTCCGCCGCCCTTCTTTCTCGGCATCGACGACGTCGCTTTGGTGCTTTGGATCGGTGAGCCGTCATTGTTCAGGCTTTTCATCATGTCGGAATAGTCTTGGCCACCGACTACCGACAGAGTGCCACCGTTTGAAAAGTGCTTAAACGTGAGATTGTCATTGGTCAGAAATGATATCGAGTTGGTGCTGGAGATCTGCAACAATTAGAAAGTGCTAATTAGACGTCGCTTTGGACAACAATAAAACAATTTCAGGTGATACACAACCAATGGCACGATTACTCTTTAAATGCTCAAATGACATTTCAAATTTATGATAATAGGCGATTCCCAAGGCAATAGAATTTAATTTATGTGCCTTTGCCATTTTTTCGGAATATTTAAAAGGCATATTTATTTATTATGACTATTACTCATATCTAATTTATATGATAAATTAATGATTCACTAGACAATAAATTTTTATCCGATTAATTTTATTGTAGCAAAAATGTTATCTTTATTATATTGGAATTTTATAAAGATAAACTTATGATTTTGGGATATAAATTTTTCTACCAAATTCAAAGCAGGTTTAAAATTACGATTAATATAAATATTTTTATTTATATTAGGTGCTTTGGAATAGAAATACGGCCAATTATTTAAAGATTTTTTGTAAAATTATACATAAATGCATAAATTTTTGTATTTATCACGACCTTAGAAAAATAATTATACACACCAAAGGTGTTTGATTCTCGCTCTGTTTGTGTTTAAAAATATTTTTTGGAGCTTATATAAATTATTACCAATCCAGTAGATTAAAAATAGAATAACCATCTCTTTAAAAAACGAAAGCATGAACATAGAATGTGGTTTCCATTGAATAAATTAAAAAAAAATACAAATTCACTATAAACTTGAATATTGCTAGTTTATGGGACAAGTTTCTTTTTTCTGGAGCAACTCAATTTAATAATCGTCAAACATAAAACCACTTTTTCCTAATTAATGAACTTAACGAGACGATGATAATAAATTATTTGTCTAATGTTTCGCCAAGTCATGTCACCGATTCCGGATCCATGATGATCATTTTAGATAAAAATTATAAAATGTTAAATGTAGTCAGAAGCAATCACGTTTCACGAATGATTGTTTCTGAAAATCGACATCATCATCAACACGAAATTCCCCACAGATAGCGTCAACCTTAATTTTTGCAACAATACAAAACATTCACCATTTAAGTGATTATATATTTCTTGGAATTCACCTGTTTAGAGTATCTCTTCCAATGATGGGTCTTTTTTATTTTTAAGTTTGATACCACTGTCGGAATTTTTTATCACGAAAAATGTTAATCAGGTGAGTAAGGTATTCTCGCGTATAAATTGTGCGTCATCATTGCAAATACTCGTACAACGCAATCAGAGGGAGATCAAGTGTGAGAGATGTAACAATGCTAAATTTACGTTTATAAATAGTCAACACAAGTCATGTTGAATTATCGGCAAGGACGACCTTTACGGTATAGAGTTTTTGGCGGTTAATTATAAAAAGCGTCTCGATTGTAGCCTCGCGCGGAATTGCTGGACAAAGCACACTGGTGGGGAATCCTAATATGATTAATGAATACGCTGTCTGTGGCTTTGGTGGTTTTGGATCTAGCCTAATAAAAACACCTCGTTATCACCTTACAAATGTAATTATTGGAGTGCAATTAAAATTAAGACGTATTATTCACTTATTTGCTCGATAACGACAATTTAAACTGAGGCCAATTAACCGGAAAAATATATCTTTATTACTTCTTCGGCTCGTAAGTGGACTGTTGACTGAATTCCTGTCAAGTCCTACAAATTCCCCCCTGCTATCCAAATCACGATCCAGTGATGACAACCATTGACATGGAATGTCTTTCTGCGATAAAAGGTAATAATAACAGAAAAATTGGTTATTTCTGTCAGCTGATAACAAAGCACTTTAATGTATTATAACCCAGTTATTTTGACCTTAATGTTCTTCCACCAGTAATCATTGGCGGAGACCCGTGCCTCCAATACGTCCAATTTGCTCTCCATCTCACTGTGGCTGACCCCTGACTCGGAACCGATACATTCATCACAGGCCAGAGTCAGACTGCAATTTGTCACGTTTGATGCGCGGAAATGCTGTGGCTGCTTTTGGCTCTCGCTCGGTTGGAAAAAATCAAGTTAATAATGATCGAGAAGCCGTGCAAATTGTCGGAACGTGATACGACAGATCGGATCGCCAAAGTGATCGTGTAGATCTATTAATAATAACGGATGCCAATTACTAATAACTGAAATTATTAACTATTGTTTTCTACTTTAATAATTTTCAACAATTAATTTTACAAAGCCGTAAATAGAAAATTCTTCATTAAAAATAATTGATATGCAAATTAAGAGAGAACTCAAATTTATTTTTTAATTTTATTTTTATAAATCATAAAATTCCATACGTTGGCCTTAATTATGTCATTATTATCTCAATTTCTTATCAGGATTGTAAAGATATTAAGATGCTTTATGTAAATAACATTTCAATAAATATTTATTTAGCTGTAATCAGACCGTTATTCTACTCATAACAAACAGCACACTGGGGCAATACAGATCTGGACATATTGAAAGAGGGAATTGTTATATTGTTAGTTTAAAGCTATACAAATTATGTCAAATTGATGTGAGGATGTTTTATCCGCGCACTGATAGCCCTTCCTTAAAATGCATTATAAATTAGACGTAGTTCTTTAAAAATATATAATATACGAGTACTCGTATTCGATAAAATTTTCCATCAGAAAATGATTGAAATGAAGTAATCCACAAAGTAAAAGGTATAATCTGAGCCATGATATCAAATATAATATTTTCAAATGTGCAATTAGTTCAATTACCGTCTGTTGGTGTTGCTGT
Organism: Clogmia albipunctata; assembly: GCA_001014945.1. NCBI lineage: Eukaryota > Metazoa > Arthropoda > Insecta > Diptera > Psychodidae > Clogmia > Clogmia albipunctata. The sequence goes on along the minus strand of JXOV01016369.1, from coordinate 8,002 downwards.
TTTTCAGGGCTGTCCTTAACTTTCCACCGCATGATTGCGAAAGATCTTATGTTTGTGGTAAGTTCTCAGAGATAATTTAGTTGGAAATCAGAGATAAGGGTTTCGCCGCCTTCTCACTCATTCATTGCTTTAGAGTCGCACAAGTGAGCAAACAATTATTGTCCACAAAAGAGCATTGTCGTAGCACAATTTGAGGCCCATTTAAACTAATTAATCGCAGTACACACTGGACTTTTTTCTATAGATAATTCTGCAATTAAATCTCAGTACACTGATTCGATTCGCATAAAAACACAAACACTTAACAATGGCCACTTGGATTGTCCTCGGCGACCTCACATTTTATCACTCTCTTGGTCAATTGGATGAAGAACAAGCTTTATGGCTTTTCACTTTTCACTGGGAAATGCGGACTCGTTTTCTTTTCACTCACTTTTCGCGCATATTTCGCGTCGCGCGGTTCACACACAACATAAAAGGAGCTTTTTTATCGCCGCCTTCCCACGCACAATACGTGAATGCGCTCCCACTTTTGGCGGCGGCGGTATCCACAAAAACACAGTTAGCAAGCAGCCCTCTGCAACGAGAAGAAATGCACAAATGTAATTAATTTCACTTTCAGAAATCATCACCCAATTTTTTCTTCGTTTATTTTTGTTTTTCCACAACTACACAAACACAGAAGTTGGCACATAAATAAAATACAAAAAAAGAAATATGTACACGATAAGAAACGATTCAATTGGCGTTTCAATGGAGTTCCAATCTCTGCGCTGTTCGGAAGCGGCTGATTAACCTGTCTATTTAATCCAGCCACAGCAGCAGCAGCAAATTGCATAATGGAAAATTCTCACACTTACACCTGCACACATAAATCGTAGCAGTCTTTCCTCACAATAACCAGAGCCGACTACGATTTGAGACAAAAAAAGTGCTGTTCGGTTTGGAAATGTAGGCCCAAAGCACAATACAAAGGCAGGTAAATTTGTTGTGATTAGGGCAATTAAATTCAAGCTTTTACAATGGCCCACTGTCTACTACTGACAAGCACATATAGAATTAGTGACTGTGAAAATTCGGGCCATTTTATGCCTCAATTGAATCCAAATTGGGCCTCTACGATCGCCGCCGCCTCCTGTGATGTGAATTGAACAACAGATTTTTCCTCATCCATAATTCTGGTAAATTACAGCGAAACAGGTTTATTTATTGATGGTACTATGTTGTGGATGTAATCAAATCATTTGTAAGATACAATGTTCTTATAATTGTTGTAATAGAATTAATTATGACCTTAGAATGGAGTCAAGGTAAGTCAATAAGCAGAGGTTATTTTTTTTTAGGAAAAAATGCAGTTCATGACGTATGATTTGCGACATTGTGTATGAATAATTTTTTGATTCTATAGTTTAAAATTAATTTTTAACGAGCTTACAAGTGTGAAAACTCAAGTCATATGTGAGTTTTTTTAAAACTTTTCAGAATTAAACAGAAGGACCTAATTTTGGTTGGAATCCCATTCAAAACTCATAGATAAATTATTTAAAAATTATTAGATGTTTTCATGGCCTGGATAAAAAAAGTGCAGTTTTGTGGCAAAAATTAAATAAATATATTATGTGTTTAATCATTTCAGTTGTCACACTCAAATATTTAATTAAAAAATTATATAGCTATATTTAATTGTTACCTTTAATGTGTTATAAGCTTGTATTATTCATTCTGTTACGTATATATGCAAATTCACAAGATTATTTATTAATCAAAACAAATGTTAACTCAGGAGAGGAGCATATCCTGGTTGTAAATTATGAATATTTTTCTAGAAAGTCGGTAATTGATTTTTAAGAATCGATAGTAAATTTAACACTTATTTTAATGATTTCCAGCGAGGGCGTAGCTGTAATCAGAATTGTTGGCTCAATGCTTTTCAAATCAATTAAACTTGAATCACCAATAAATACGAGTACATTAATATTACTCGAGCTGCACCCATACATTCCAGACTCCAGTATAATCATTAACTTATAAACACCTCTTATAATAAAATGTTAATAAGTCTCAGATATATTTATTGACTTTGTCAGATATCTTAAGTGTTAAAGAAAGTATATTTGATTGCGAATTTATTAATAGATGGATAATTTCAGCGTTTTGTATCTATATAAGTTAACATTTTGTAGATATAATATTTATTCTACGTTTATTTCAACGAAAAAGTGTTAAATGGTCTTGTAATTAATCAAGTTATTCAAACTAGTGTCGTCTTAAATAATTAACATCTTGAAAAGCGTCCGGACAGCTCTGGTCATTTTTCAGTGATTTAACAGCCTGGGCATAATCTGTTAAAATTTATCTTTGAAATAGCAATAAAAAGCTCATTTGTGAAAGCCGAAACAGGTCTATAATCACCAAGTTTATCACAATAGGTCACACAGTTCTTGGATAAGGTGCGTCTTTATGATGCAGGCAGCGCTTTTTTAATGACACAGTCGTTGTCGTCTCTTTGTCAAAAGCGACGAAGCCAGTCAATCGAGAGAAGACCCACTTTAATGAGATTGTTATTATTTCTTTTGGAAATAAAATACAAATTTCGTTTTTTCTCTATTTTGTTGTTGATTTTTTTCTGTTACACTTTTCCACCTGTATATATAATAATAAATTGGCTGATATTTCCCATTCGGTGGCGATTCTTGTGGGAAATGTGCTTTTTTTATTTGGAGGGAAATGAGACGGAAATGATGAGATTGACGCGCTACAGTTTACCCACAAAAAGCTAAAAAGTAAACGCCAACCGAGCGATTTAATACTGCTGGATGGCTCTTGTTTAGTCAACTAAAAGGTGCCATTAATCCAAAAGCCCGAGTTTAATTGGTCATCATCAAATTAGCAAACAAAGAACTAACAAAGTTAGTTGATGGACGAGGAGAGAGTTTTTTCTGCGTCTCAAATCTCAGCCACTTTTGTTGGTTTAGTAATTTGGTCAAGTGGAAATGGGTCAATGTTACAGTGTCGAAATTATTTGATAAAATATTATAGTAGATCTAGATTTTGTGAATGAGAATCCGAATCACTTTCCTCGGTTGTTCCCTTTACGGATTAGTCAAGGTGGCCAAGTCATCGCCGTTTGCCATGACGACTTCCAGGGGAATAACAATGGCGACTTTACGCTATTAATGCCCACATTTAACTACCCAGAGACTAATAATCGGTTAATTCGAATCCAATTGTTCTGTGGAAGAAGAAAACCCCCTGAAAGAAGTAGAAAACCAGAGTTCTTGCGTGATGGTGGAGCATGCAAATGAGCAAGAAATGTGAGGAAATACACAAATTTCGTGCAATTTATCGGCCATTTTTTGTGTTCACGAAAAATAGTGAAATAAGGGTAAATACCTCGACGAATCAAAGCCACGCAATCGGGAAACACTTGAATCGGGGAAAAAGACGCCAAACTTATAAAACCAGCAGTTTTTTTTTCCATCGACCCAAGGTCGGACAAAGTAAAAATACAAAATATTAAAATGACCCAACCGCAAAACGACATTGAACTTGAAATTCGGAAGCCACATTACCGACAACATTTGGATAATTGCCCCTGCCACATTATAATGGCTCCATGTAGGTAATAAGCGATACTCAAAACGTCATAAAGTCGACGTTCCATTAAAATCATCCATTACGCAAGGTACATCACATTTTTGTGGCTGTTAATTACCGACTTAAAAGTAAAACCAGCCGAAAAACAGCCGGAGAACCATCGAAATGGAAAGACCATCGCCGAAACTGATATCTGAGATTTTGAAATTCCATGATATTCCTATAGACCACCATCAATTTATCACTTTTTACGGGTCCGGTCGCACAAACCAGAAATTATTGCTATTCAAACGTTCTCGAAGATCCTCTTCAAAATTCTTCTTGTATGCCAATTCGTGCTAATAATAAGAAGATCGCTCAGTCTGGTTGTTATTGATTACAGTCTCCTCCTTCACATCCACCTTCTGGTTTTATTTTAGAATCATCAGAAACTGGACAAAGGAGATTTTGCGAGCAAAGACCTGTGAAAAATGTTATCTTTCAAAAAGTTCTCCCACTCTGATCGATCTTAAAATATAGTATATTGTTTTGACCACAATTAAATTCTTCAATACAGTTTTAACTGTTACCTTGATTCGTTTTGGCCAAAATAACAACATGGCACAGAGAGAAAATGGACAAGCGCAAATTATTATATTAACCCAATTTCCTAGTCAGTTGGGGCCATTCAATAATACTGTACCAAAATTGATCAGTCGTCTCTTCTCTCTATAGTGGGCTCCATTACATCTAACTGATGATCACGTAATGTGGTTTTTAACAAAATTGCGTAACGATCGTTCTAACGGAAACTAATTGTGATCGATGCAATTTCAAGAGAGATCGATTAGAATTTCGTAACAGGTAACAAACAACCCACAAAATAGATCGCTGTTAATTGAAATGTACAGATTCTAAAAGAGTCGACTCTAACCTATTTCTGGTACTATAATGGCCGTTTAATTGCCCTCGCCATATATTCGTCCATTTCCGCATAATGTCTCGATCATGGGCCAGAACCAACGGACTTTATCCAAGAAATAAAAAATCGGGAACGAAGAGAAGCGTAAATGGCGCGTCGATCGTGGGGGGAGAGAAATTATTCATTTGCAATTCAAATTGAAATATGCCTGAGTCATAAGTTGCAACAAACAGAATTTAATGTATTCTTCCATAGAATATGGATAGATTGTATGTTCATTAGCCGAAAACAACCTTATAATGGATTCTATTTGAGTGATCTTGATGGATAGCTATTTTTTCACTTTTTCGCTAATAAATGATCGCTTTTGTTCCACTGCTTAACTAGAATTTATGTACAAATTCAATGAACCAACTGTACAAATGCCAATTTATGTTTGTGAATTCTGAAAAATACACTCTCAATTGATGAATCCTACCTGATCTCTTGTCCAATTCACTAGAATTTTATCCTAAACAGGTGGTTGTTGTAATAGAGAAGAAACAACTCTGAAGCCCTTTGTACTCGTATTTCTTCCAGTAAAACTTCCTTTGTGCAAATGCACTCTTTTCCTCTTTCTTCCCCGAATTTCTGTTTCGTTTTTTTCTTCACAAACGGAACTCTTGCACAAATGACACTGAACAAAACACACACCCACACTAGCCCACTTTTTGGGACCACTCACAAAAAATACGGTGAACAAAAGGATGTTTGCTCAAGTGGAATCTTCCGTCTCCAATTCCACAGCACTCGGCACAAAAATTGAACGAAATGGGAAATTAATATTACCAAATTAATAGCAACAATTCGCACAATAAAACCTGTTGTGGCTTTGATTAATCCAATAATCGGTTATCAGTTCTCGGCCAATCTGATAACGAAACACTCACATTGCACACTTGTGTTGTGGTCGGCAATAATTTCTATATTAATTGCAAAAATACCAAACAATATTTCGCAGTAATTAAACAATACATTATTTTTTAAATTGAATTTTTGTAATTTTTAAAACAACACACTTTTGTAGAAGTTTCCGCAATAAAATTCAACAAATAGCACTCTGTTCTAGGTGTAACAAATAGCGACACATCCCGGCACTAATCAGAAGGTTCAATTCATTTTGTTCCTCGTTTCAATTCAAAACCACACAACAGCCAGTCAGTCAGGACCAAGCCAAGCGGAACAGCACACCGGACCAAAAGCTGGGCTCGTAACGCGCGAAGGTGAACGACGAATGATTTTCCAGCAACTCGTTCCAAAACGCCTTCCCTCGCTCTCTCAGTTTTCTTACAAACCGCATTATATAGTAAAGGAAATGTAACCTGAGAGGTTCAAAAATTAAATTTAATTATTTCTTATATTATAAATAATTTATTTAAACTTCTTAAATAACCAAGTGTTAAATTAGTGTATCTATTTGCATTTATAAATAAAATATCATAATTTATTAAAATTAAGAGATAACATAGTAATTGTTGATTTAATGTGTTATTCTGTTTGTTACGAGTGTTATAGAGTTTTTTAGTGTATGGCATCTCTCCTATTAGTTTGTAATTCAAGTTAAAAGCTCGACAGCCATCTCACCCATACTTTTCGGAAGGGCTATTACATTATTAGATATATTATTCAATTAGACCCCAAACCAAAATATATTGATTTGATAATAAGCAATATTAGGTTGCCTTAAAAATTATTATAATTTTACTTTTTATAGTCCTTCTCCTAAAAAGTATGGCGTCTCTCCCAAGTTTTCCCTACAACTTCATTTCGATACTGCCGAGAGTACTATCAGAATTATTATTCTTATTACTAAAATTCCATTATAATTCATAATTATTAATATTCCATTCAAACTTTTATTATGTATTTTTATTAAATAGTGTAATAGTAAATTACCAAAACGCCTCGTTGTATCAAAAGTTTCTAATACGGTGTTTATATTTTACCTGAGCATCGAATTATCTCTTTTACACTCTCTGGGATTGTTGACAATGGAGAGGGTTTCGAATATTGTTTAGCAGGTCTCTTCTTCTTTTGAAGACAAGAAGAGACGAATCTTCGTTAAAGATCTAAAGTGACTCTTATAAAATTTCGGAACCACTTTTGGATCTCAGTTCCGCGTCTAAACCGCAAAAAATAGCAAAGCTAAGCCAGTTTAAAATGAAGAGGTAACCGAGAGTAGATGTTTGCATAAAATTCGCACACCTGATTCAATTGCGCTCTGGAATAATAGTTTGTGTTGGTTAAACAACAGACTACTCCTTAGTACGACTCTAGTGTTTTCGTCTGGAATTAAACTATAGCGTAGAGATGATGGTGATGATGTTGATGGATTGGCGCACTTCATTTATTAACCACCTCTTATCTAATTCATGAGAATTGTTCGTTCAGTTTTTAATATCTAATATCGTAAAGCGGGATCAGTTGTTTGATATGGTAATAAACGATTATAAAACTGATACCAATTTCCGAGTTTTGAGTGGGTAAATTGAGATTTGAAATCAATTCTTGTTTATCAATTATCGCAATTACTAATAGACAAATACAAAACCAAATTTGTGTAAATATTTTAGCGTGGTTTAGCTAATTTGATAAGTAAATAGAAATACTGACCATGCGAAAAACTATGAAAAGATAATTATAATTTTATTGCAACCGTTTCACCTTCTACAACAAAAATATTCGTGTGTTAAAATTAAAACAATATTATTATAATATGAATTACAATATAATTAAATGTATAATTTAAAACAAATAGAGAATTTGATGAACAGTTATAAACTGATTTATGCATTTTGGTTACATAAAATTGATATAATATAGTATTTATTAGTATATTTGTTTTATCTAAGACGTTTTTTACGCACTAGTGATTTTTCTTCGTTATTTAAGTGTGACCTTCATGAAAGATTATCATAAAAATACACTGCGTTTCATCCTTTTACAACAGGTGTCTTCGATTAAATTTAGTTAATATCTCGGAGGTGTGCGTTTGAGTTTACAGTTTGGATTTTATCAAACGGAATTTAAATTAATTGTTGAGATTGTAAAATTTGATAAATATTAGGGAATTTTTTGTCCGTAGATAGATAAAAGTAAAGTGTATCGTTTGGTATAATAGGGATACTGTTTGGTTTCGCCTTTTTGCTCGAAAATTGGAAAACAAGAATTTTCTTCTAAGAACAAAAATTTTGAAGGTTGCTTGGAGATAATAATGTGGGTTAGAGAATGGATAATTCTTTGCGAAGATTGGAGATTGGATCAATACCGGATCTCGATACATTTGTTGGAGCC
>JXOV01016354.1:0-20448 GCA_001014945.1 Clogmia albipunctata | reverse complement strand
TAAGTCTTTATATGCTTGGGAATTAAACACGACGAGGAAAGATCGNCCAGGGAGACAACACAAGGCGTGAGTATTCCTAATAATTCACTTTCGTAGCACCACGAGTGGTTCCACCCCACGGCCACGCGGCCGGGAGTCCAAAGTCCACCTCATGGCAGCATTTCTTGAGTCTCGGCTCCATTTTAACATCTGAGGAGGACCTCCGGAAACCCTCCTCGATACAGATAATAAAAAAAGATGGAATTGGTATAATAATTATTTGAATGGAATCTGACGAACTTAGGGCTAAAGTTGTTCTCATCCTTAGAGATCAGTTCTTTCCCTTTACTTTGGCAAAATTTGTATTCAAGTGATGCCGAATTTGTACGGCTGTGCTTGAGTTTATTTTCTAGTTATTAAAATAAACAATTTCTAAATTATCTAATGATAAAGTGTATAATTTATATTCCAATTTCAACAAAGAGGGGAGAAAACACTCTCACAATATGTTTCGATGATTGCTATAGTCCGTAAATAGCTTGTAATTCGTACTAACTGTTCATATTATGTACTTTTATTAAACCTACCCTGTTAAGTGGTCAGATCTTTACTATCCGAGTGCGTGGTGCTAAATGGCGGATCTAATAACACTTTTATTCTTTCGCGTTCAATAATCCTCAGATTATTTAAAGAAATTACTGTATAGATTGCAATAATTTAATTGGAGTAAGACATATTGATAGGCAAGGGAAGCTAGGGAGAATTACTTTAAGGGGAGTATGGCTGTCGTAGACCTAATGACACGTTCTCTTGCATCATTACAATTATCTTATACAGTCGCCTTTCGATAATTTCAACCTCCTTAACATAGTTCGAATTATCAAGTGGTTCCATTTCTGCTGCCCAGGCAGCTCAGTTACTTCTTTAAGAGAAACGGCTAAAATGCTGCAACAACAAATTAGCAATTTCGAATTGTTTACGCCGATGAGTTTGAATTACCGCATGATATTGGAAAATAGCAATGGTTATTTTTTCGTTCGAATTACCGAGAGCACAAAATTATATGGATTTAGTTCAAAACATCAAGAGACTTTGTAGGGACCTTGTGAGAGGTTCGAATATTGAGAGATTTGAATTATGGAGAGTCGACTGTATTTATATATGAATGTTTTGGTTTCATACGTAATGGCATCTACTATTTAGTAATTAATTAAAGAAATGAATAGTTTGTCATTTACGCGTGTTGCAAAGCACAACACCGGTAAAAGTTCCACAACAGTTTTTTTTATTAATTTAGTCAAATGTTATTGAAATGTGTATGGTTGCTTTGAATAAAAATATATTTGATGCAAACAAACCGGCTAAAGTCAACTAAAGTAATGAATGTTGAAAGTATGTGAGAGAGAGATAAATATTTAATTTATTTGAAATATTTCAGATGTCAAACACGTATAAATTGATTTCTATCGCACTTAGTTCCATTAAATATTAAAAATATATCACTTACTAACTATGTTACATTAATCCAGTGTTTGCCTTTAAAAGGACATACTGGAGTGTACAAGTTTATAAATTGGCAGATGGGTAAACGCATTTCCGGAAAATTGATGAGCCAGCGAGCGTTGGCCAAAGTGGCATGAAAAACGTGACGAATGGCGGAAAGTCCATCAAAATAACTTCCGCAAATTACTACCACTAGAGCTCCGATGGTAATTAAAATATTTATTACACCCTTGAATATAGATATGGAGATAGTTACATTTATTATTAATACATTATTCCACTCTGTCTGAATTATACAGAGCTGAAATGATAAATGTGTCCCGTTCAGCGCCTCGGCGGTGGTGGAATGTGGCCAGAAATATAGCCCATAATTTATCTATTATCATCATAAATTAAATCATGGGCCAAAAATATTAATATCATCCACGTCCCAATTCGGCGAATACATAATTGGCCATTTGTAAAGCTCGAATAAAATAATCGACCACCATCCATCCCCACTTTATCCCACTTCGCTGAAATTGGACTACGTATGAGGGATGCTTGATAAGTACTAATTGAATAGGTGCTTGAAATTTGTTTTTTATAGCGAAAAAAACCGTTTGTATTACAAGTATTGTACAACACAAAATTAAAAGGTCCTTCAGCAGATTTACGATAGCCATTGGAAGTTAAATTTATCACAAACAACTTGGACCAAGTGCCATCGTAAAACAAATTTTCAATATTAAGTATGGTTTTGTACTTTTAAAAAATTATATAAGATTCAAAACCAATGTACTAATTTATACTAAGTGAAAATTAAACAAAAGATAGCATTTGTAAAGTACTGTAAAATATATTTTAAAATTTCTAATCAATCTTTAAATGATAGAAATTTAAATAAAAATTGTGTTCTACATTTATAATATAAATGCTTTTGAAAATATTTAAAAACAGGTGCTGTAATAACCGATTTCACATGTGTATTGAACACTATTTTGAGTAATTCTGAAAAAATATACCAGTTAATCGATGATTAATAATAAAACCGTTCAAAGCGTTTTTTTTCAAATTGTGCAACAACAACTCACAACGAAATTTTCAAATTAAAATATTTAAATAATAAATGTGTAGAGATTTGGTTATGCCAGCAATTTGTAATTTCATTAAATTGTGTGAAAATTTTGAAATATTGCCGCACGCGTGCTGTAAAGTCAACTGTTACAGAACCAATTTGCGTTAAAAAGAGGCTAATTTTAAATACGAAATTGAACAATAGTTATTTTCAATATTGTATTGAAATTGTTTAGATTTCAACATTTGAAGAAGAAAGATTGCGCAATTCTCCAGAGATGCTGAAAAATCCAACTACAATGTTGAACAATATTATACATTCCGAGCAAAAATAATAACAAAAAATCGCAATTAAAGTGTGTCATCTAGTAATTATTGGAAATGACAATAAAATATTTTAATCAAAATTTAATAATACATCCCTATTACATTTATGTAATTTTAACTTTTTACTTTGTAAATAAGTAGGTTCCTCCAAAAAGAGTGTTTATAATGCACCTTCGAGTAATGTAAAAGTTTCTTTAAAGCACTAGTACTTTAAAATCACTTTGAATGAACCACTTTATTACAATAATATCACCTCTGACAACCAAAATGCAAATATTTATATTGTATTTAGCTTTTTAAAGTAAAGATTAAAATAATAAATTATTTTAAAGTTTCTAATTCAATTTACTTTCAAAGTAAAAACGGCTCTGTTCTATTTTAATCTTTCAGCTGATACTCAGCGTAATACTTTCGTTATAATTTTGTACAAAAAAAATTAGCTTAAGACATAGGCTAATAATATTTTCCAAATACTAATATAGTTTTTTACGGTTTCTTCAATAAAATCAAAATTTGAAATAAAAGGTATTTGTATTAAAAGGGTGTAAAATGACCCGTTTCTTAATGGGGAGCTGAGTGTGAAATACGAGCTGTCAATCGAATTTGTCATCGTTCCCGAGTTAAAATATGGATTTTACACCTGAGCAAGGCGTAAATTTTGAGCACTTTTTTAAAAACTTCCGAAAAACTAATTTTAAACACATTTGTCTTTTCAACAGTCTCTTTTTGAACAGTTTTCGTGTACTATTATTGTTCATTTTAACGGCCTGGATTAAAAATAGTACAGCTTTTACTCAAAATGGCGTCGAAATTTTGACTTTAAAACTAACTTGTTTTTAGATTATAACTTTCTTTTTTGCACTAGTGAAAAAAAGTTAACTAGTGCTATAAAGTGACGCATTTTGAAACTGAAATCGATATAGAAAAACTACCATGTCGATAGGAACGTGCAAAAAAATATTAATTCAGCTTAAGCAAAAAAGGTTAAATTGAATTGCGGATATCAATTTATTGAACTTCCCTCTCAACTATTTGGGTGTTGAAAATGTGCATGAAGAGGATAAAAGCTGACCTCATTTTATTGTTATGGCGAGAGGGAATAAAGCGCGCGCCCGGCATTGTCCGAAAAATTCGTTGTGATGGCCGTAAATTCAATACTAATTCTGACACTTGAATGGTGTAGGGTAGGTGCTTAACGAGGAGGACAAACACGATAGACAAAGTGGGCTGAAAGCGCCAAAAAATTGTTTGTCAAAGAGACAATTTTGTTTAATTGCATCGAAATTAATGTCTTCTTCGAGGACAGACCAAATATATAACTGAAAAGAAAGAGAAGAGACGAGTCAAGAAGGCGTCAAAGAGGAAACGGAAGCAATAGCAAATTAAATGGGAAACCAATTTTAAAATAATTTTCATTTTGCCAAAATGAAATGGCTAAACAGACGAACATTTTATGGCGACAATTTCCATCATCCGAATGTCCATTAATTTCCTGGCTTCGTTCTCCTCACCATTTCCACAAAATACGAGGACATATTTGACAAAACTTTCCGCCATTCATGGTGCGAATGATAGCCATTGATGCGAATTTGTGACCGGGACACGCATGACTGACGATTAGGAGGACTCGTCGGGCGATGACAAAGTGACGCACACTGATCAGTTTGGGTTTAAAATTTCATGTAAAAAATTGTGAAAATTTTTTTAATTAAAGAATGTTTGACTTTTATGTTTCACATAAGTTTTTCTTTATATTTTTAAAACTATACGTAGATCCATAAATAATAAATGATATTGTTAAATTTTTTTAAAGGAACATCATTCAAAAACTAAAATAGGCACAAAAAGTGTGTTCCCAAAATTAATGCTACTTTTGAATAAAACAGAGACTAAAATATATCGATATTAATTTGGTAAGTAATTCTTAAAAACATTAGTTAGGGCTTTGTGTCGTATATAGGCAAATAAACCCATGGATAACGCTTTTAGAACCATATCGGACAAATATCGTCGTAAATGATGTGGCTCATTTTCTTCATAAAAAGATATGTCTCATTTTAGATCGTCCCATAAAATCAAAGTTCGAAAAGCCTCTCCTTCCTTAAAGTGACAGTTTGCAGCAGTTTTTAGACTTATGCTATGTTTGGAACTTGCTTAATCCAAAATAGTGCTTGTGCAACTGTTACAATCAATTTATTGGGCTATTAACTAAAATTATTGATTTATTAGGGCAAAAATTTAAAGATATTGATGTGAATGACGTGCATTCTAAAGTAAGAATAGAGCTATAAAAGCGGCAAAAAGATCGTAATTTATTAAGAGGGTTAGAGACACAGTCAAAGATGGTAAAGACAGTCAGCTTTTGTATGAAATTACCATGTTGTGCTTGTAGGTGGCGCAGCACTAGCATCTTGAGATTTTACTCTTTCCAGACTTGTTTTCATTAAAATTGTGGAAAAGATAAAGTTTCTTTCAACGTTTCATAGGAGATACAAGACTTTGCAGGTGAAAATTTTGATGTTATGACCATTAAGGTACCTTTAACAAATTAATAGCTATATAATTGAATCTTTGTTTTACAAATTCAAAAGTTGCATTAATTTAAGGTCACTCTTAATAATACTTATTTTTCACTATTTTTTTTTAAATTACATCTATGTTATAATTGTAAATGCTTAAATCACCACATTATCAAAAGAAAGGTAATATTTATTATTGAAAATATTGGCCAAAACCGTTCGGTTTTTATTATATTTATTATAAATAAATTAGTATTTACTGTTTTTTTCGAAAATATACCAACTAACATTCTATCTAAATTAATAATAATAATAATATATTTTGTTTATAAATATGAATTATATTTTAAGATTCCAGTTCGAGAATCATGTAAGATGTTCCAAAAGCTCTACTAATGTAATGAATTTTATCGTCAATATATTAAGATATTACTTTAAAATTCGTCTTTAAAATATATCTCACATATTAAAAAATGTTTCGTTTCTTTAGTAAATATTTTTTAAATAATCTATTACAACGAATATGCTATGCATAAAAATAAATATTTTACTTAAGAGCAATTTTCGAGCCACAACTGATCACTGTGAGGCGGGAAGAGGAGAGGCTCGAAAAATTAATGGGCCAATTTATTATGTCGTCACACGACACGACCAGTTAACACTCTACACACAAATTGACGACATTCTAACCCCGGGCTTGTTGTCCCCCCGCCAATTATTCAGGAAAAGGATCGCAACGACATCCGCCACAATTGCACAGTTGTAGTAATAATAATGACGATGATTATCACAATGTAATTATTATTAATCAGGCGATAAAATGCAATTTCAAAAGTGGGTTATTCCAGATATTATCTTATACGACAGCACTCATTATTATGACTCTCTTCAAAGTAAAATACAGTACAGTTCAAAATTATATAAACGCTGAAATTACAATAGTTATTTGTACACTTAGGGTTCAAAGCGATATTTTGTTCACTGAGAATTTCAGTTGTCAACCGAAGCTTGCTGAGGTTGACAAGAAATTCGAATGAACAAAATTCAATTGAACCCGTAGAGTACACATAATTTTATACATTTGTAATCTAGTGTCTTTGATTCGAAAAATGTCAAAAATTTTAATAAAACAATCTCAGTACATTATTTTCTTATTATAGTACGTGAGCATGAGACAAAGTAACAGTTTTTGTTTTTTGTCTCCCTAGAGAAGAAAAACTCATTTTGAATGGATGATATGAGTGAACAAAAGCTTACTTTGAACGCATCAAATGTATAAAATTATTTTTAATATCTCCTAATAAAATGTTAAATACTTTCAAAAGTAATTTTGAATTTATTGTTTCAACGAAAATTGAAATAAAATTATGATCAATTATTAGATATATCATAATATTTATAAAATATAGTAAAGTAATATTGATTAGTTTAATGATTTATATTACTTTGTCTTTCAATAAAAACAGAAATCAAATGAATTTTTTAATGGTCTTGGTGTAAAAATACTATAAGCCAGATAATAATACAATAAAAAAAATTCAATACTTTTCCGAAAACAAATCCGCATTTTTTAAAACAATTTAATCACTAGTTTTAACAACTAGCTCAATATAATAATTATGTTTTAACCGTATTTAATAAATGTTTATTTATGTATTTCAAAATAATTTTTTTTAATCAATGAAGAGTCGTTTAATTAAAATCAAATTTAAAATTTAGTTCACCGCCCAACATTATTAGTAATTAAACGTAAAGATGGACAAAACTATATATAGTCGTTCTCTTACACATAGGAAATATCACCTTCCTTTTCAGTTTAAATATTTGTTTTACTAACAAAATCATTTGTTTGAATGAAAAATCCATTATGTGCATTTTAATAAAAGAAGTTGTATTTGAATTGAAAGAATCCGTTATGTTCAGAAATCATGAAAAAATTTAGTTAAATCATAACTAACGATGCTACTAATATAATAACGAAAATGACATTCATATAAATTTGATGGGTCTCCGAGGAAGTCACACTTTAATAATAAAGAAAAAGTACTCGTGCTATAAAGACGTCTTCACTTGAACAAATTTTACTATCATAATATGAATTTTATGCAACAAAATACATTAAAATAATTTTTGATTTAGCAAATTTGTTACAATTTTATACATATTACAAAATGTTTATGAATTTCTTTTTCTGATTGAATTGTACTTAAAAACATTTAAATATCTTAAAATGAGAAAAAATCATTTAAAATGCTTATATTCTGCAATTAATTGTAGTCCAAATCATATCATTGTCTTAATAAAAGCTGAATAGAAAATTTACTTTGTTTTGATAAAATCTTTCTTGTTAAGAAACTAAAATACGTTAAAAGAATAAATAATTTTAAGTTGCCAAAAAAAAATTATTTCAAGAATTTACTCGTTTACGATTTATAACAATAATTTTTTTGTATTAATCTGAGAACCTTTAAGAACTTTTTAATTTTGAACTGTACTGTAAATCCCTATAATTCTTTAAAGTGAGACTGCAATTGACCTTGCTGATGATGTGTTACCTGATTTGCTTTTCTCCTCCGAGTTCGAGAGGGTGTTGTTGATAAAGTTGAGGTTGGAGCTGTTGCTGCCGACTCCGATGTGTGACCCGAGGGTTGATTGCAGTTTGTCCGTGAGCCCATGGATCTTGTCGACGAAGCTCTGTCTCGGCTCGGAGTTGATTGTGTGCGAGGAGGACTGGGATCCGACCAGCGGACCCAGGTCCACGATGTTGTTGAGGTTGGGAATGGATCCCTTCGTGTGGGAGGTGACTGGAGCGCAGGCCGCCGTGCTGCTGATGGCCGCCATCTGGTTCAGCGCTTTACCCGGCATCTGGGGCAGCGTGACGGCGGGCTTCAAGAAGGAGACAAACAGATGCTTGACCAGCTCCTCGGGCGTTTCGCAGTCCAAGAAGGCGTCCAAAAAGCGCCGGAAATTCTCGTAGTCAATGTCCTGACCGAGAAAAACACAGGGAGAGAGAACAAAAGACGGAAAAGTTAATTAGACCCATAATTTGGCGTTTGTGGGGAAAGCTTGATCCGAATTTAATCTACTTAATTGTTTGGCATAATAAAAGATTCAATTAAAATCAAAGGAGCATTGTTTCAATAATCATCTCCATTGTTTCTTCAGGCTCCTTTCATTCACAATCCACTTTGACCCCTCGACCACCCCCCTCATCCACTCCGAGCAAATCGGTTTTTGTTTGCAGTGAATTCGGTCCAGTTGTACTTTGGGAAGTGTCTTGAGACAGTGAAGTGGAGAAAATGGTTTGATATCTCATTAAAAATATTTTATTTTTCGTATATATTGTATATATCTCGACTGCCCAACATTTAACTAACGGAACTTGGCCTCAGACCTAAGCAATTACTACTTGTACGAAATCAATTGTTATTCAAAGCACCCAATAATTTGTATTGGATAAACTTGGACAGATTTCATTGAAAGGACTTACACAACTGCATCACCATTCCGTTCTCATTCATCTTTCCCTCCATAAAGTATCCATACCACCAGGTACTAAATGAATGAATCTGGTTATTTTATGAAACAGAAATGAGCGCCTTTCTTAAGCTCTAAAAACTATCAGACACACAAATACAATTAAAGATTGCAACTGTACGTCGCTAGTTGTAATCTAATCTCTTAGCCTCTGGTACAACTCACAAATAAAAGTCCCATTAAATGGAGTCAGGGATTTTTTAAATGAAACTTTTGCAATTAACTTTTTAAAATAAAATCAATGGTATTTAATTTAATGTTTCCGTTCTTGGGGACAGTGCAGTCTTATTTCCGTCCGGTTTCTTAAGTCCTCGCATCACCTCTCTCGCTTCTGTTTCACGCCTAATCCCTAAATCTCGCTGTTTTATTATTTTATTTAACAATCCTCCCGTTGAATTATTTATTTTCAAATAAACAGAAGCTGAGAAAATTTATACATAATATATCTATTAATATAATGGAGGGAAAGTGGTCCTTGTTGCGAGGCAGGCGCTTCGCTTCTCTTTATTCGAAGGGTAACGAACGAACGCGCGATTACTTTTCTCCAACACAATTTCGTCATTAAATTACAATAATAACCCATTACATCGAGTGTGATTGTCGTGATACTTGAGCACAGAGAGTCATAAGCCAATAAGGCAGAAAGATGACAGTGATTTGGTTTCGTCCTTGAAAAGAGAGAGTACAGAAACGTCATTTCCAGCAAGAAATTCCGAAAGTGAAAGCAAAATATAGTTACCAACCTTATATTTATTAAAGATTTTTAAAAAATGAAAATATGTTCAAACTGATTTAATTGTTAACCATGAGAACACTATTTCTCTTCATCTTCGACGACGACACAACAACCGTTATCGGTCTATACCCAGACCAACCAATCGGTTTTACGAAAACTTTTTTTTCAAATGTCTTACACCTACGAGAAAAATAATTGGACACCTATTACTTTTCACTTTTCTCTCAGTTTTGACAGTACCGCTATCATTTGTTGAAAATATATATCTTTTGTATTCAGATATTAGACATATCAATTGACAAAACTACATACCAACTTTTATAACTTTATAAATATATAATAAAGGTAAAACTAAAAATTGTGTTATGGGGCAGGTGACCTATAATTTTTCTTGTAGGTGTATATATTCTTTTAAAAATATAGATCAAAATTGATAATTGACTATCATGTTTATTTCTTATGATGTGATTATTACCATGAACTGATGATTCTATAATATATAGAGCGAATTTATTGCCAATTTTTGTCACCGAAACAGAATACATATACTTTCATCTGTATCCGTTCAATGAACAGCAGCAAATTACTAGTATTAGGAAAACTCGGCTTATTTCTTCGATTGTGTGCACTTCACCCAAACTTTGAAAAATTCTCTAATTCGAATAAATAGTATTGACGATACTAATTGTTCGACTGATGAGGCCAAGGATATTATTTTTTGTAAAGGTATTTAAAAAAATTTTAATCACAGCTTTTTGGTATTGAAAACGAGTATTGAATTTCGAAAGAAAAAAAATGTCGTTCTGGTCAGGGATTGAATTTGGGCTCATCGAGTTGAAATCTGAATCAACGACGCTTCAGTCAACTGAGCCACCTCGCTCGGCCTAACATTTATTTTCTGGAAAAATAATCAATGCAAATTATTGCTTTAAGAATAATTTAATTGAAGAAACTTATATTATTGGATATCCAAAAAGTTATCTAAAAGAAGAGGTTGTCGTTATTATTGTACCTAAAATCATTCATTAAAATGACGTGAAAATAATGCTATAAGCAAGAAAAGAATACACTTCTAATCTTTGCTTTTGTTTAATTCAAAAGTAAATTAACAATAGATATATTTGTAACGATAAAATACTTATTTTCAAGATATTTAATAAAATTGTTAAAAACATTTGAAATTTCAATTTGTTTTTTTTTATTTACAAAATATTTATTGAAATAAAATATTTATCGCATTTCTAACTTTAACCTTTAATTATATTTTCAAACAAGAAATTTTCAAATATACCCTAATAAATAAACCTATGTATATATATTTTTTATTTATCAAGTATATAAGCCTAGGCTTTCGCCCATATGGCTATATGTATATATTAAAAATGTATAAAGTTTGAAATATAAAACGGTTAACAACCCTAAATTTTGGAGGAATGTACAGAGTATGAATATTTGAAGACCACTTCAGTTACTCTCTGTATGTGGAATGTGGATACTCGTATATATGAGCCAAAATTAATATTTTCTTTAGAAAAACTTACAATATAAGATTCTTTTTATGATTGAAATTTTTGCATAAATATCTAAGTACTCTTATAGTTCTTTATTCGCCTAAGATATAATACAGAAATGTAAATTTCGTTTGTACTATATTCAGACTCAATAAAAGTTTATGAATAAAGAATACTTTAATTCCGTCTGGAAATTTAAGGAATTATGGAAAATATAAAATTTGAAAGAAATATTTGTTATTACAAAAAGAGTTTTTTTATTATGGAAAGGAACATAAATTTGGCGTTCTTCAAATAACATTGTTCAAATACTTAATAAACATTAAATACGCAGTAAAAGTTATATATAATTTTAAAATTACATTACTCATTATGCCTGAACTATTTCACTGCTGAATGCAATCATTATTTCATAAACAAGGCTTGTTTGTTTAATAATCAGCTACATGCTTTTTACATTTATTTTATTTTCTAACATAATTTTTGTTTAATGTTACTTTCATAAACATATTTTTAATTAAAAACATACATTAGGATGAAATAAAATGTATGATGCCATTTTCCAACTTTTAAATATTCAGCTTTATTAATGAAATCCTTTGAATGTAAATAAAGAATATGCTGTAAAAACGAACATAATTTTAACTTTCGAAAGAATCAAAATAATAACATCATCACTCGTTATGATGTTAAATTTATAGAGAATTTTATTAATTTTTTCACAACCAATGGTAAGGGCTTCTTTAAAACTACGATGGAGTGCACAGAATTGAAGAGATAAACCGGATATTTCTATAATACTAGTTATATGCTGCTATTCAATGAATGGATACAGATGAATGTCATGAAAGGGATGGTTTTCTTCGTAGTATGTGTGTTCTGTTTCGGTGGCGAAAAACTCTCAATAAATATGGTCTATATAGAATTAATATTTCATAAATGATATTCAATTGTTGTAAATTGGTAAATGAATTGATAGGACATTTCAAAAACTAGTTCGTTTTTGCTGTGGCAATGAAGAGTGCGGAATAGCCAGCTAGAGCTTTGCAGTTACATACAATTGATATTATATGGCTTGTCCCGAAATGAAATGAAGCACGCGTTTTTTTAATTACAAAAAATCCGTGTTTGTTATCAAATACCTATTACATACCTTTCAAAATTTAACTCTGACATGTTTAAAAATTAAAACAAATTATTTTTAAATTTAAAAAGCTTTTAGAAAGCATACATTTTGTACGTCCACATGGGTTTGACAGAGCACTTTTATCAATTTTTTATTTACTTTTTATACGAAAAAACCCAAGTATTTAATTTATAATGGAATTCAACATAACAATCTAAATATGGTAATGTTGAATTTGAACGAAAGATCTTATAATAGGACTTTGTAATAGTTATATTTCAACTTCGCTTAAATTTGGAATAAAAGATAATATATTGTATTTTTACTTTTTTCTAGTAAATTAAACAAAGATAAAAAAAAAATATAAACAATTTCTATCAAATTTAGATTTAATATAAATTTTAAAACTAATAAAGCTTTGAATAAACTTTTATAGTGTTTTAAAAATTATGCTATTTTTATTCAGACTTTAACAAAAAGCGACAAATTTGATAAAATCGTCATAGAACACATGGTTGATTATTAATTTTAATTTTTATTAAACTTTATGAACCGTTAAATCAAAGCCTACTTTATTAGCGTGCCGAAAAATGTAAAAATATATTTCCTTAATAACCTACTTAGACCTAAAATTATGATTTTTAGTAATCTAATATTAGTACAAAGTATAATTTTGTGTATTTAAACGATTTGTGATTGTAGGCGAATATTGAATAATGCATAATAAAACAAGATTGAATTATGGAGCATTTTCTAGAGGATGAGGTTTTTTAAACACTGTAAACCAGTAGTTGTGAGTATTGTGGCGGCGACTCATTTGTTTGATATTAGTTAAGAATAAATCGTTACATAGACATAAAGTGTACGTAATGATTGTGAAAGTAAAATGTAATTAAATCAAAGTCCCTTGTATTAATAATAAATAAATAAATAAATAAATTTTACTCAACAGAAATGTACTTTGTTATAATAACACACGCTTTGGCTTTTGAATAATGAACTTTAAATTTACTAATATTTGAAAATGCGAAAATTATCTAAAAAGTAATAAAGCACTACCATCTGTTTTGGAGTTTTTTTAAGATCTCATAAAAGAAAAGAAAAATAAAACCTAGTTAATCAAATCAACCCTAGTAAAAACCAAGAAATTTGACGAATTTATTGACCAAATCCTCTAAAAATCAAAAACGGTCTCGTTTTAGCAATTTGTGAAACATCTGTGAAACTTTCAATTTAATTAAAAAGACCGAAAAAGAACAAAACCGTCCGTATTAACAATGTTTCTGTCAATGAACCCGAATCAATCAAATAAAGTTGTGGCACGTTTGAAGGAATTCCATAAAAGTTGTCCTTTTTTCAAAATACTACGTACTACCCAATAGTAGTGAAACACCGACAAGAGCAATAACAGGAAAAGTTGTTGTGTAATTTGCGAAAGTTTCCCCCATCGACCGGGGCGGGGAACGAGAGGGAACTGAGCTGTTTCCAAGTGAAGCGTTTTTCGCGGAAGAATGTCTGCGAGAATGCCAGTCATAATCAGCAGTTCATTTACACCCTCTTGAGTTATGATCCGTCGTGACTCCGGATCGTCTCATAAAGTGCAACTGCAAATAAATAAGCGAAAGTGGAAAATTGCGGATAAAGGTATAATAACTACGAAAACTTAACTATCTGACGCTTATGTGCTTTCCAGTGGCGAAGCTGGCGATGGATTAAAAGAAGAACATAAAATTATGGAGAATTTTCAATTTAAAATATTTAATTAAATCTTTAATTGTAAAATGTAACTGTAAGAGTATTTTAAAAAAAAGTAAGGTAATAGAAAAACTCAAATTGTAAAATAATTTATTTAATATACAATTACAAGCGTTGTCCACCACACACCTGTTGATACTTTGTTACAATAATATTATTCGTATATGTACGATAATTATTTGACCTTATTATCTAAATTTGATGTTAGTTTAATTCTGTTAACGTTAAAATGATATTATATTTTCAGAAAATAAAAGAACTATGGAATATTTAAAGTATTGTGGAACAAAAAAGGGAATAATAACAAAAATAGTTATTTGTTTTAAGGAAATTATTATAAGTGAGAGAAATCAATGATTTGTATATGATAGTATTAACCATAACAAGACTCCAAAATTAAAGTAAAGCACGTGGAAAAAAGCCTGTAATATGCCACTACAGGCTTAACGCTCAATCCGAGATAGCAAAAAGCACCCGTTTGATTGTTAAAGCATCAAAGAACGTTCTGAGAAAAGGTACAATCAATTGTTTTATTAAAAAGTTTGTTAAGCGGCTTTAAATTAAAAATTTGAAACATTTTGCATCCCCTGTTAAAATAAAAAATATAGAAACAATTATACAAATAAAGCCTTGAAACATTATGGTTCTCCCAATATTGTCTAAATGTCTTTTTCATACGAAGGAGTCAAGCCAATTCTTTGGATCGAAGCTGTATTGGCCCACTTGCATATGTGTATAATATTGAATATCTTTTGATATCGTACACAAGGTACCATATTTTGAGTCTTACAACTAGGATAAACCATAATCCCCAGCGACCGTATTATTGGATTTATAAGATAGCAAAAACGACCTAAATTGACTAAGAAATCTATATATTGGACTGATCTATCAGACCCTAAGCACAAAGCATTCCATATACGGATGACAATAAAACTGCTTGGTTAACCTGACTTAGTAATAAAAAACGCTTTCAACATTGCTAAAACACAATAGCTTGAGGTTTCTTCTCTTATCGATTTCTTTCTTTGGTGCAATTATTTAGCTCGCAGCTGTATTATCCGGTATCAAAATTAAATTTCCCAAAGACCATCCATTTTACTCTCTTAGGATTTTATAACCACTTTCCAACAGCAGCCAAATAATAACAGACCTATATTTAAAGCATATGCAGTTCATGATTCAAATTATTCAATATTTTTAATTTGTATAATGGAGTATTATTATCGAATTGATACATTAAGGGTTTGTTCTGATAACCAGAGTAAGTTTGCGAAGCAAACTCATCCCACAAGAAGCGCATATTTTTCGCTTCTTTTTGCACTCTCTCTTGCGCCGGAGGAGTTTATGAAAATCTTACGTTCTCTCCACCGAAGTTAAAGCGTAACGGATCGCGCCCGAAACCTGAATACGTGTGATATTATTAATAAACACTATTTTCTTTTCATTTTATAAAATAAATCATTAATGTATAAACAGCAACAACTTTATTGAATTAAATTTTTAAAGAAACCTAGTATTTTCTTTAAATTGCGCTGAGAGGAGAGGATTTTCTTTACTCTTCGACTCATGTAAGCTGCACTTTAAATTCCTCTTTGAGAGAGGCGCTTTCGGGGGATAATTTCAAAGAGGTGGGAGCAAAACTGCTCTCTCTGCTGATAACTCTCAACCAAATTGAGCTATTATTATAGTTATGATTAGTTGTTTAGAATAATAAAATAAAAATAGTTTTTGCACTATAATTATGTATAATTGACTGTTTTCAACTAAGGAAACAAGTTTTAACACAATATGATCGAGGATTATGAGTTCTTCTTTTTAATGGTTAAAATAGTCACACTCACTCAAAGTCAAATTCGGGATTTTAATAACTGAAGATTTAACGCCTAAAGGTTAAAAAGGGAAAGGTAGGTCATGTCAATAAAGATAAGAATAGAAATGAGTGAGAAATTATGTTCTTTTTTTAAGAAACCCACCAAGTTCATTAAATATAATATATTTGCTCTGATTAAGTAATTTTCACTTAGTAAGTAGCAGCGCTTAACAGTTTATTTTATAGTTTCGCCACTGATGCTTGCAGCAGATTACATAAGTGATGGTCCTTCATTTACTCTAATTTATTTATCACTCAGCCGACGTCGCGTTGCATTCCGTTTTTCCGGCCCGAGGGTGGCTCGTTATTCATCATCCTCCGTTTCTTTGCCATTGCCATTAGAGAGCAGGGAACAGTGTGTTTTCTTTGCAGCGAATAAATCCCATTCAAGACGTCAAATGAAATACTTGAGCAAACACACATGTGAACTACATATATATTTAGATGTAGATATATAGTATATTTGCTAAAGGGCGATAAAAGGCGGAAAATATTCCTTTTTCTTTCCTAATTCCATTTCTGCACATGCTGCGTCTCTCACTACAGCTGCTTGCTCCTTAACTCAACTCAACTCGACAAATTCCTTATTTCCCTTTATTAATAAAGCTCAACGCATTCCTACGTGATTTCACAGTCCTCCATTTAGTTATTAGAAGTGCCCTACAAATCATTTTGATTTACGTACTCTTTGAATTCTGCACTTCCATGTTTAATGCTCGTAAGGAGTCGAATTTATATATTAAGAGTAAGAACAGTTATTGACTTTCGGTTTTTTGTAAGTAAATTTCTTAAAATATTTATGAATTCCAATTTTTAAACTTTTTATGACGAAAAAGCAATGCATGTTTTTGGTTGTTTAAAAAAAAATTTTAAAATATGATTAAAAATAAATTAGTCATTATAATCTCCTTGCTTCATTTATTCCACATTGCAGTTTTGTGCCAAGATTACAAATTCAATTTCTGGGGAATATAGTGCCATATATTTGGCTCAGTTATTTAAAACAATATTTATTAATATGATTGAACTGAATAAAATTTGATTTGATATTTTTGAAATATATAATTAATTTCTGGAAAACCCATATCGAAATAGTTCAAATGGAAAATTTAAAGTCAACTGCTTTTTAAAGAGTGAAACATTCAAGCCGAAGGCGAGTGGTTCATCGTTTCCAAGTTAAAAAACAGGACTTTACACCCGAGTAGGACATGACGTTTTTTGCACTCCACTTATGAGCACAGAAATTTTTACAATTTCTCATTAAATTTCATTATTTACAAGGATAATTTCAAAATTGACATGTTTTCAAATGTTTCAAGTGAAATCTTAAATTGAAAAGTTACCGTTAACTATTGGAATTACAACTAATAAGGCAAATGCCTACTTTATTATGATATTAAACATTTGTTTACTTTAATTTATTGTAAAATAAATGTGCATTTAAAGAATAATAAGGCTATTAATATAATTTACTTACATTACAGTTAAGCAGATTTGTCTCTGATATCTACGTAATGTGCCAAAAATCGAACAAAAATAGCCAAATTATATGCAGATAGCTATTAAAACAGTAAATGTTAGAATTTTAAAACAGGAAACGTTAATTAATTTGAAACATAATCACGGTCCGAGATAAATATTTTGTGTAGTTTAAGGGCAACAATGGCGATCGATACGGGATTGCAAATAGTAATTTATTATTGATATTTTTCCTTAGCGAATAATTAGGAGATTTGGTTTATAGTAGAAAAGATATATTGTTTGTCTATATATAAAAAATTACTATCCCAATTCTAGAAATTTATTACATGTACAGACTCTTATTTTTTTTGTCATGCAATGCAAACGTTGAAAAACAGTTGTTGTAATATAAAATGAATGGAATTAATCAAAATTCAGTTAACCTGTTCAATTGTTGAAAATTCTCCAATGCGCCAGATTTAATAGTATTTATTATTGTTTGTATTATAATTAAGAAGAAATTGACAAATAATTTCAATAAAATTTACAAATCATGTCCCGGATTGATTTATTTTTAATTTGTGCATTTTTGTTGCAAATTAGAAAGTTCATTAAATCATTAGTACTTTTTCTTTATTAATAAAGCGTGATTTCCGTTAAAGAAATCCATCAAATTAATATGAATATCAGATTCGTTGTGAATGGTATTAGTGGTTATTTTAACTCTAAAATTTTAATTGAAATTAACATATCGGATTTTTCTTTCCAACAAATAATTTTGCTGGTGAAGAGAAAGAGTATGTTTCATATGTGATGAAAGAGAAAAACAAGACACAGTTTTCTCAATATTCCCGTGAAATTAGGAAATGAAACAAGACCTATGTGAGGGAACGACATAAATTTTATATTTGTATTTGAAAAACGAGATTTTTATCAATAGTTTTTTATTAATTTATTTAAAATGCATACAATTTTGCATTAAATACGATCGATAAGCATTTTTTACACACGGTCCTTCTCTAAAACACTCGCTACGCTTGTGGCTTTAAATCACCATAGATAGATAATGTTTAAGTGATTTGTAGTGGAGTTGTTTGGCTGAAAAATTTCAACTTCATTATATCGCAAACATTCTTGGACGAATTTTTAAAAAATAATATTTTACCGAATCTAACGTCAATTATCCCTTTTGTATTTTATTTATAAAAAATCTTTGCTATTTATCTTTGACATTATTTACTAAAGCAAAGGGAATGCTGCCTTATCGCTTTTAAAATTGAAACATATTTCAAGAATGTACCTAAATTCATCCTTTCTATTTGATATCAAATATTTAATCCAAATTGTAGTACAGTAGCAGGCATTTCGGGATGCTACAGTCGATTGGGAATTTGAAATGTATGTCTGAAGTGGATGGGGGTGGGGACCAAGTCAATATATAGGGTTCACGAACTAATGAATTTGCCTTTGATAGATTGAAGACATTCTTCAGCCGCAGAGACGTCATTTTGATCTTTTACGTCTCTTTCTCTTTTCCCAGCCCTGTCGCTTATGGCGAAACGGAAATATGCGCGCCAAATTCACATTTTCCACTTTTATCGTCATCGTTGGGATATGAGTTGATGCTTGAATCAGAATGGAATGGCATGGCAAGAAATGACGACACTCGATGGGACGAGAGCTTGTGACAATTTCATCGGTAGAATTTTCTTTGAATAGAGCTTTTATAAAATAATTTTAATGATATAAAATTAAAAAAAAGTAATGCGCTTAACAGAATTTGGGTAATTACTATTAAAATCTCTTTGATAATTAAAATTTTATTTGTAGTTAGTTTTTAATTTTCAAGAAACGTGTTTTCAATTTTTTTTTCTATTTAAATTATATAAATTGGTTTTCCAATCAAAAGTCAAGAATTCAAAAATAGCGGTCAGTAAATCACTTAATTTTACAAAATAATTTTATTGCGTCTAGGGGTAAATACTTATTGGAGCAATGATTAAGATTATGGTAATAAAAATTAAATGTGGTTCTTTGTAATTAATAGTCAAGACCGTTAAAATGGCTGCTTGGGTGGTTGCAATGCGATATGTTAGAGATTGTTTATATATTCCATTGCATTATATTAAGTGGGGATGAATGTTATATTCTCTACGTTATCGCAACGCAGTTTATTAGATACTGTCAGAGATCCCAGGCATGGAGAGTACGCCCTCACAATAATTTTACATGATTTGTTTAGTCCGACATTATCTGCAATCCTTACTTAATGAAGATATAACTAACAACAAATCTTTTCTCTGCAATACTTTATCGATAGCTACGAGTTTATTACGGCCAGCAAGTGCAATAGGCAGGAAGAGATACTGCGATATACGAGGCCTCCAGTAATACTTTTCTATTTGCACCATAGAGGCAGTAGTTGTGCACTCCCTTTGATTTTTGGACTTATGAGAAAATCTGCTAATTTTCATTTATTGATTAAGGACATTTTCTAAGAAAATTTTTAAAATAAAATTTTATTTTGATTGTCAAGATACTTTTGAAGGCGTTAATTGTCATTGAATGTGAACACTTATTAAACAGAAACGGGCATTGACCTAAGTGGTAGCACAATTTTTTGGAGATATTGGATTGAATCCCACTTCCATCAGGATGATCTCATTTATTTATATTAACCCTCTCAAAATCCTTTCCAAATCGAGGTTCTTTCTCTACAGAGACATCAGATGATTTGTGAAATAGTCTCATAGTTCTCATAGAAGAACAATACATAACTTACATAATAAGTTACATAACTTAATTCCTTATACTGTGTTTGACCAGTACTGCCCTCGTGAGCGGTGCTTAAGGGGCTATAACTTATTAATAGGTTATTGATAAACGAATTGCAAATGAAGAAAGTACACTTTTTGTGCTCTAAGGTCCCTGTTCGCATAAAAAGTGTTGTTTTTGAAAATGTATATTTTAAAGTTTTTCATTCGAAGAAATTGAATTTTTAAGATACTCTTTTCGACAAAATAGTATTCGACTTCGGCTCTCTAAAGCACCAGAGAACAAAGGAA
>JXOV01016351.1:0-20289 GCA_001014945.1 Clogmia albipunctata | reverse complement strand
AGTCGTCGTGAGTTATATTACTCAAAAATTAAAACAAANATCCCATATGCATAGAGTTGACCAACATCACTCCAAAATTATTAGAACACTGGCTGGAGCACCTTGGTTCATTAGAACTCACCAACTCCTGAGGGACCTTGAATTAAACACGATCCACGACCTAGCCTTTAGTCGTCGTGAGTTATATTACTCAAAAATTAAAACAAATACTAATCCGGAGATAGCAGCCCTTCTGAATGGTGTATGCAGTGGGCGCCTGAAGCGTCTGACGGGTGGACCCCAAGAGCTGTTGGTCAACGATCTATTGTAAAGCACTGTAACAAAAATGAAGTTTCTTAATGTAACCCTCTCCCGTCAATGTAAATACACCTTTCTCCTCAATCCCAGCCCTTGTGATGTCCAAAAAAATGTGACGATTCGGGTAATCCCAAACACAAAAAAAAATTAAAGACAATTAAAGCCTGTACAAAATATTGAAAATTCTTAAAAGTTATTTACACGTATTGAATCTATTTTTATTCTATATCTATGTCTTAACTTTAATTAAAAATCAATTTTTGATACTAATACAATAATTAACAAACTAAAAGTATTGATTCTTCGCTCAAAGCTGGAAGGAATGCGAAGCTATTTGATGCTAATAAAAATATCCAAAAAGTGGCGACAATCATTCCTATTTATCTCTTATGAGGTAATCCCGCACTTTGACCTGAAGTTGGGCGTATTGCCCTTAGATGTTTCCATCTCTGCGAAGGTCTGACTCTAACCAATAGGTTTTTATGCAACCAATGTTGTCTAATGCCCTATCTATTCAATAAGCAATTGAATATCATATCTATAAATCATTATTTGCTATCATGTACCACGAGCGGGTAATTCTATATAGAGGCTATTTTATTGGCAGGTGTTTGCCACCAAAATAGAGAACGCAAACTACGAAGAAGACCATCCCTTTCATAACTTTCATCTCTATCCGTTCACTGAACAGCAGAGTACTTATATTAGACAGATCCGGTTATTCTCTCTTCGATTCTGTGTATTCCATCGAAGCTTTGAAAGCCCATCTAAATTCGAACAAAAATGTTGACGAAACTAGTTTTTTCGAGTGTTGAGGTCGAAGATATTGATTTGTAAATTTATTTGAACATATTATTCACATTATTTATAAATTTTTATTACTATTTGATAATGGCAAATGAATTTTGGAAATAAATAATCACTGTATTACTGGGAATTGAACACACCATTATGATTTTAAGACGCGCCGCTACAGTTCCAGGACCTGAGAAGCAACTCCCAACATCCAAATTGCCTCTCCATCTCTTTCCTTCACGGCCCGTCCTGCATCTCTTTTCCTCCTGTACATAACAATTGTCAATACTGCTCTGTACATATTATTATTATTGAATTATTAATAAAAGTCGAAGCTTGATACACCTCGTCCTCTTTCTGTAAATAGTCGTCAACCAAACAACTTCTTTTCCTGGGAGCTAAAAGCTCCTGCGACCACCTCGTGGACACTTCAAACTATTGTACTGATTTACTACTTTTTGTTTGTTTGTCGTTTTTCAGTTTTTAATAAATCAAATAGTGCAAAGGGAATTAATTTTTAAAAGTTATATTTCATATAATATTTTACTGCAATCCTATGTCGAGAAGCAAACAAAAGTTAAATTGCGTTTCTAGAAAGTCTAAGAGATTGTAAGAGATGGTACGTAATTGTTCGTGTAGTAAATCAATATTTTCTCAGCTGTGCCTACTGCCTATAATACATATTATCTTTTAACAATACATATGTGCAGATGTTCTGATAATATATATTTAAATATTGCTTAGTCATTGATTGAACAAGTGGAGTATGCCGCCGAAAAATATTGAGTAAATCTATTGTTAAGAATTGATTGTACGCAACTATAATTTAAATTGGTGTATGGAACTATTTTTGCAGAAGTATATTGTTAAGACAATTATGTTTTGATTATTTTAGGAATGTCTTAACTATTATTTCAGTCATAAATTGTGGATGTAAACAAAACCAAAATAGAATATACTTTTCTAATAATAGAATTGAGAATTAGAAAAGCATCAACTTGATTAAGAATTCAAAGACATAAAATGTTAATGTATTTGATACGGCCTATCATAGACCCTTTAGGTGAATGAATTCATAAATTGTAATGTTTATAATTAACTTTAGACCCTTTCAGAGAATTTATAAAANAATTGAGAATTAGAAAAGCATCAACTTGATTAAGAATTCAAAGACATAAAATGTTAATGTATTTGATACGGCCTATCATAGACCCTTTAGGTGAATGAATTCATAAATTGTAATGTTTATAATTAACTTTAGACCCTTTCAGAGAATCTATAAAAGTGTAATTGAATATTGTCAAAATTTAAACCCTTCAGGGCAAGGGACCCATAAAATGTAATGTCTTCTTTTTCGAACCTTTAGGTTGACGAACACCAATTATTTTTGGAATTTATTCCCCCTTTCATGGACATGATTTTGTTAATCAATCCACCATTTAATTTTAAATAAACTTTGGAAGTATAAACTTCTTTAAACAAGTGTTAATATTTTATTGAGACTGATCAAACTCTTTAAATTACGACATAACAATATATTTTTATCTATGTATATCGTCGGGATTGGACTGTTGACGTTGTTACTGCTTAAGTTGATTGATATGGGATCGGATTATCCTCTGTCGTCCTGGAACTGTTGCCAATTGGACATTCCAATTTTTTGAAGTCCTGGTCAACACCGTCTTTCCACCTGATACATGGTCTACCTCTTCTCCCCATCTCTAAAATCGACCCACTGAAGACTTTCCGGGCTGGGTCGTCTGCACTCATGCGATATAAGTGACCAGCCCACTCGTAGTCTATTGAGGCGTATGAGTTTGATGACATCCACACCGTTGTAGCGCTCATATACCTCGTGGAAGTGTCTTTAGTCATGTACTGGGCCGAAGATCTTTTGCTGAATCTTTCGCTCAAAGGCGGCGATCGACTTACCGTTCGTCTATGTTTCTGATGACCACAAGAGGACTAGCAGGACTATTGTCCTGTACAGATATTTTTAGAGTTTTGGATCGAAAAAGCCTGATTAGAGCATACTTTAGGCACTGTTAGTTTTCAACAACCGTGTTCGGACTTCTATGTCGAGGCTATTATCGGTTGGAATTGTTGAGCCTAGATAACAGAACGAGGATACTGCCTCAAACTCCTGTCCTGCTATATTGACCTGTTGACCATTACTTTACTTTAAATTAAAAATTATAATCTCTTGCAAGCAAAGCACTCCCAAACACTCCAAATTTTAATCATAGCATGACTAATAAACAACAAATAATGTGCAAAAGACTCAATTAGGTATATTTAAAGGGCATTACGCGACATTTGGGAAAACTCAAAATAACCAGAATATATTGCAAACTTTATTGGAATTTTTTTACAAAAATGCTTTAAATCGAATACCGTTAGACAATGCATGCACTCAGAGAAGTTCCTATGCTGGCAATGGAGCTCTTAGCAGAGGCAATGGCAGCATTGCCACAGGTCTGTACAGTGATTGGCAAGGACGTGATGGCGCTGGTCAACGCGGTTTTGACGGATGTCAAGACGGCTTCAGCAGTGCTGGCTTGGACATTGGTGTTGAGGGTGTTGAGACAGGCTACGGTTTCGTCCGTAGCAGTAGTGTTGAAGACACCTTTGTAAAGCAATACACATCTCGAGAGTTCTTGGGCCAGTGCAGCGATGTTGTTCAGATTTGTGACCGTTGTGCTCTGAGCGCCTTGAAGGACTGTATTGGCTTGAGATTGGCTGTTCTCAGCGCAGGTGGAAATAGCGCTCGTTGTACTTTGCACAACTGAATAAAAGCTGTTCTGAGCGTCTTCGGCACAATCTTGAGCCTTTGTTTTTCCGCTATTAATGGCAGCGGTAATCTGAGTGTTGAGCTGTGCGGCAGTAGAGTTCAGGGCAGTGCTTGTATTGGTGGCAAGCGTGTTGATGTTCGTTTGGGAATTCTTCGAGAGGGTTTGTGCCTGAGTCTGGATGCTCTGGGCGATAGTGGTGGCAGAAGTTTGTAGAGTGTTTATGGCTCCAGTGACCTGTCTGGTTATGGTGCCCACGGTTGTGAGGAGGCTCTGAAGAGGGAGTGAGTTGGTGCCGGCAGTTGAAGCCTTACTGGACAAGTTACTAAGGGCGGTGGTGACTTTCTGCACGGCCTCGTTGGCTTTGCTCAAAACGTCGGCCCCGACAATCGAGACTCCTGCAGACAGGTCGGCAAGAGCAGTTTTAACGTTCGCTAAGATGCTGCTCACGATGGCCGCAGCATTTTGGGCTAGCTGGGCTGCCACTTCAGAGAGTGTGCTTCCAATTCCACTGAGGATGCTCGGTATTTTGCTTAACAGTGTGCCAATAGCTTGCGTGATGCCCTCGAGAGGTGTGCTGTTGGAGGATGAACTTTGGATGGCTGCGATTACCTTTTGGACGTAAGTTTGGACATTGTTGGTCAGTGTCGCGGGCATACTAGCAATCAGATTTGCAACTTGAGTTGTGTTGGGCAAGTTTCCCAAGGCACTCAGAACGGTTTTCAGTTCTTTAATAATTGCTTCAGCAGACGTTGTTATCGAGTCTACTTCCGGAGCAGTGATGTTAGGTTCGCCCTCGAACAGTTTTGCCACAATAGTTTTAACGTATGGAATCACTCCGTTGGCGATTTTATAGGGAATTTCGTGCACAAAGACTTGGAGGTTTTGAAAGATACTTGCGAGTTTTGCAGGGGCGGTAGAATATCCCTGCTCGAGGTAAGCATTAAATTCATTTAACGCGTCATCGATGCTTGCACTCTCAATAACTGAGACCGCCTGCAAAATAACCAGGCAGAAGACAAAGGCCACACTCTTGTTCATTCTCGGAGCGGTAGAAACAAAACTGATGGTTCTAAATAGCCTAGTCATTTTATATGCCATTTCGATTTCAATTTGCACAGCTTTGTTGCGTCAGACGTTATTGTCCAAATCTATGTCTGCAAGTGTACTAACGCGAATGTTATAATTTGTGGTAGAGAAGTTCTTACGAATATCACCAATTTACTAGCATTATTACCACGTGCCATGTCAATAATTTAACAAGTGTTCAACGAAGGTCAACATTATTTTACGTAGATTTTGTTTTAAATAAATTGTAAATACATGTCGGTACTTTTAGGGAAACAGTTTTTATTGCGTTGTTTGAAATAAAACCATTATAATTGTGAGTAAATGTAGGACTTAACCCTGTAAAGATTTAAATAATCTTATCAACCAAGGACACTAATAACCGCACATAGGTATTATTGAGGTAATCATTTTGACTCCATTTTTCAGAATACATGTTTGATTATTAAGATAATATGATGTACCCCGATCGGTCTGGACGACGCACCACGACCCGTTGGTGTTGGAATTTTGCTGTGGAATTTATATGATCTCAGAGTGTATTTGACAAAACCATACTAATCATCCAATTTACTTAAAACATGGAACATATGTTGAATACTCATACATTTGTGTCAATACACAAGTAGAGGTATATACTATAGCAGCAAAATTTGAAAATTCTAGATAATTATTTTAACATCTCACTTGGCGGGATCACAAAATAATAAGATTATTTGTATATTCGGGCCACTTTTACGCATCCTATTAATTATACAGTTGATTGTAAGACTAAATTATGACTTGCTGTAAAGTGAAGATGAGTCGAAATTGAAGAAAGTCATCAAGAAAGAGGAATATTAACTAGTGTAATAAGTCAAAGCTAAACAAACGCTTAAAAAGAAGATTATCAGCATATTATATAAGAAAAAGAAAATAATATTACCTGGAACAAAGTAGGAGTAAGTGGAAAAATTTGTTTTAAACTATGAAGAAGAAATAATGTCAAATTTCATACAAATCAGCCAAAACTCCTTCCGTTCTTTCTTCTTTTCAGCAATAATTTTTAAATGTGTTTGTGACTGTAAATTTCATATTCGAATTCAAAATCAATCTTAGTTACCATCTTCTTCATTCACAGAATCGGCAATTTGTATACATTTATTTACAACAAAATCTTGTATTAAAAGATCATTTGATTATCAAGCAGGATGCTAAAAATGTGTCCTCAATAAAATAATGGCAGTTATCAGATTTTCTAGTGAAACTTCTTTATATTTGAATTTCATAAAAAATAATTTAAAATTATTGATTTGTATAATAGTATTTGTGCCGTGTAAAAATATAAATATAATACCCTTGTTTCTTCTTGATGGTTTAGCACAAGTGTATCATTATTGGTGTTTCCGGAATAACAAAATTTGTGAAAAATTAAATCTTTACCTGGGCTGTGTTAGCAGTTATTTCCTTTAGATCAACAATACAATCAAATTGATCTAGTGATTTTTTCAACGACTACCAAGGAAGAAAAAGCAATTCTAATAGGAAGGGACAACTAGGGCTGTGTTATGTTTAACATGTAGGTCCAGATTTTCATAAATTGGGATTAATTTTAGCAAAGTCAAAACAAATAAGTGAATATTATTTAATATTTTTGTGCAATTCCGTATAAAAAATTATCCTGTTTTAAACACAAATTGGTTCTTTAACGATTTACTTTATAGCAAGCCAGCGGTAATATTTCAAAATTTTTACGCATTTTAGTCAACAATTTATTGATCTACATATTGTTGTCAAAACCAAATCTCAACACATTATTATTTAAATATTTTAATTTGAAAATTTCGTTAAGAGGTATTCCCATCTCATTCTAAAAACACACTGTGTCTTACTTGTCACCATTTTAATAAAATTACATATTGTATCAAAACCAAATTTATTATTTAATCGATAGACCTCACATGTTTGAATTCCTTAATCGAGTTAAAGCACCACAATATCTTATCTCGGCCATTACTGACATATATCGACGCACTCCGTTTAAAATCGAGNATACTTTTTACACAGAAAAAGGATTGAAGCAGGGATGTCCGCTGAGTCCGCTTTTGTTCGCTATCTTTCTGAGTGACCTCGAAAAAACTTTTAAAATTTTTCAAAATGGAGGAGTCGTTATAGGAAGAGAGAAAATTTTCAGTTTGGCTTACGCGGATGATCTTGTCCTTCTATCGGAGAGAGAGGATGATATGAGGGAAATGATTGGTGCGTTTTACCGATACACAATCAAGAAAAAATTGACAGTGAACACATCAAAGTCGAAAATGATGGTTTTTAGTAGGGGAGGAAGAATGTCCAAGATCAAGTGGTGTTTTGGAGGATCGCTAGTAGAGGAAATAAAATATTTTAAATATCTGGGCGTCGATTTTCATAGTTGCGGTAAATACAATAAACACATGGAGGCAATGAACATTATCGGAAAAAGAAGAGTGGCAGAGGTATGGAGTTTAGGGGAAAGAAAGTTCAAAGACAATTTTGGAATCAGAATGCATTTATTTAACAGCTTAATAGTACCGTCTATAACGTTTGGGGCCGAGATTACAGGTTGGACTGAATTCGATTGTTTGGAACTAACTCAGGGAGCGACGGCAGCTGTAGGAACATCCAAAGAGCTCCCAACTCCGTTTTATTCGGGATGTAAATCAGTTATGCCATTTGTTCCGTGCATACAAGGCAATCAGACTGGAAATTTAATATACGTGAGACTCAGTATAGAGATTGAAAGGCTGATTTGCTGGTTAACAGTTGGCACAAAACCCGGAATTTGGAAATGAGCAATCTACTGGATTTAAGGAATTCCCTGTTTCAGAACATGACATGTTTATAAATAGTTCTTTGGAAAATATTTTAACTAATATGGCAGATATTTTCAGAGATAATTTTGACCTTTATTATGATCCTGAAGTGGAAATCGATTAGCTCAGTGAAAATATTGCCTAGGAGAATATTATTGATGAAAAATTTAAATGACGTGCAATGGGACAACAACTTCAGGGTTACGAAGTGCTGGAACCCAAAGATTGGGATGCGTCATTAGTACATGTAAATAAGTGTGACGATTCGATTTAATTTAGATTAGACAAGTGTGCAGTTAATCGAGTCGTTAAACATGGCAGTTGTACCAACTGTCCAAATATTTAGTTGTAGTCACAGACTTTCAAGTGCAAAGACTGACGGGCCCAAACTTGCTTCTTCCAAAAAATGTTTTTGAATTCTATTTCAGACTGAAAGAAAATGTTGGAAGGACAGTGTATCCGAAAGCGTCAGAATGTTCGAACAGAGAGAGGAAGACTCTAGATCGTACCACATGGAGATCAATTTTGGAACAGAGTAAGGTTGTTACAGACCGAATAGAATAAGAAAAGAAAGATGGGAAAGAAAGATGATGAAAAATTAGAAGATGATTAATAAGTAGAAGAAACACCACAGCCTAGTGATCGGATTAATTCACCTAAAACGAAAACCGAAAACAGCAATATTTTTCCCTGAAGTGGTTCTAGTGGAGGCTTATCAACAATAATCTGTGGATGAAGATTAATCATTAATACTCTTGTGACTCATAGAATGTCAAACGTCTACTGTTTGTAATTAAGTCAGCTTCTGGGATTTTTCAGTGTTTGATGGAAGTAAATTTCGATCTACTTCTTTGCGGAACGTGTTTAATATATTTCAAAACTGTGATTTACGATTAAAGACAGTTTTGTAATTAATGTAATAATAATAATTGAATTTAATAAAATAGTATTAATTTATAACTATTCCATTCCGAAATTAGAACTTGTACTGATAAGACCTAAACTGTAAATAAAGTATTATTCTCACCAAAGAACCAAAGTTTTTCCCAAACACAACAGACAGATAAATGTGTGATGAGAGTGAAATCCATTTAGTTTCTCGGCCTTTTAATTACTGATAAGGAAATGAAACCATTACCGATTAATGTAGCCGCAATCCTCCGAATAATTAAAAGGCGATAATTGATATCAATTTGTGCAATAAGGGAGTAAAATGTCGAAGAGCTAGCTTTTTGATACGAAAATGCAAAGAGTTATTTTTATCTTGAATTGTTACTCTTATTTTCAATATTTTAAAGACAGAGCCACAATTGCCGAGACGTTTCAACGTTTATTGTTCAATAGTAAAAGTTCGATCTGGAAAAGGGAGTACAGCAAATAACTGTTGAAATTCATATTGATTATTTTTAGGAAATTTTTTAGATCTTATTTGATTCTTCAAACTGAACAAAATTAACCCCAACTGATCAAAATTTTATATCTTTGCAGATCATCAGCCACTGTTAGATATTATTAAAGAGACCGAGGTACAAAAATGGAAAATGGGGGAATTGTAATTAAGATCTGACACCATGATGAACAACCACCAACAAAAAATTAGATAAAAGAGAAGAAAAGCCTCGCTAATAGCAGATATAGCAGCTATATTAACCTTTTGGGATATAGCTGCTATATCTGCTATTAGCGAGGCTTTTCTTCTCTTTTATCTGTGTAATGTGGGAGATCAAATTATAATCACAGATGATTACATATGGACCAAATAGGAAATTTAAATATTATATGAAAGGACCTCCCGAAATAAAGGAAAATAACGTCTCCTACTCTTTAATTCTTCGCGACATCGACTATTTCACGGACTTTGGTTTCAGCGGTGGAAGAAGACAAAGGCCCTGCAGCAACAGAGGAGGCAACGAGGCGCCGGACTTCGAACCGGAAAATGGAGTCGGAAATGACCGAGTTTCTAGTCCTTTCTTCCATTTCCACATCGAATCTCCACAGCCAACAACGCTCTCAGAAGACGACGTCAACTAGCTCGGCCCCCAAAGAGTCGAAAGGGAAAGGCACAAAGGTGGAAATTCAATATTAGAGTTAGCGAAGTTGAACATTGAACTTCCTGGTTCATTTCATGACCAATTCTTTTAATTGTAGGTACTTAATCAAAATAGATTGGAATGAAAATGGTTAGTTCAACTTTAACTAACGTTGTGGAAGAAAGCTGAGATTCTAGTTTGCAACATATAAGCTCCCATACAAAATTATATCAGTTGATAGAACAGTTTTTACGGAGGAGATGAAGAAGTTACTCAAGGGCAATCTGATAATCATAAATCCGAAATCCAGCGTCTCGAATAAGGAGTTGGTGAGATTCCTGCTCAACACCTGGACCATGTCAGCAGCGATGACAGGGCAAATGCCATTGAAATATTTTTATTACTTAGATATATTTACCGATATTTACTAGCGATTGCAATTTTATAAAACAATGTAGTGTAAATAAGCCACTATGGCTGTTTGGAATTTTGAAAAATTTCCTCTTTACTGCTAGCAAATGTACGGTTTGTTTTTTTTCCGTTGATCACCAATAAAAATATAATAACAAGAGAAAAGCACTTGAACCTATGCTAGACCCAGACATCCATTCTTAGACTATTGACCATCGGATTTCGAGCAGGAGTAATAACTGACACCGAGAAAGGAAAACAAGGCTAGTCATGTTTACTTAATTGCTACGTTAAAACAGCAATAATATCAGTGGCAATCGAGAAGGCTCAAAATAAATCTCCAGTGAAGGCGCACGATGATTGCTCGAAAACGGCGCCTAGATAATCCCCCGTGCCCTGAGCAACACGAAACGAGTCCAGGAGTACTCGCTCAGGGTATTGTTCGATTGACGCGACCATCGCTCCAAGAGAAAGTACCATCACGGTATACTATACTAAAGAAATAAACTAAATTTTTTCGAAGTACTAAGTATTGTTCGAAAATAGATTAATAGTAGTACTAAATTCAAGCTAAATTCATACAAAAAAGAAACTCTCTTTCAAACTCTGTTTTAATCTAATTGCTTTAAATGTATTGTGTCTGGAAATTAACAAATTGACACGTTCGCCACCTAGTAGAATAATTTTGAACTTAGTGAATTAAATTTGAAATGGAAATATTTTCTTTAAAACACGTTTTAAATAGGATCTGGAAGATGTGTCATGAATAAAATAATGGCAGTTATTAGATTTTTTAGTAAACCTTCTTAAAATTTTAGTTTTACAAAAATTTCAATTTCAATCCATTTACGACACCAATACTTATGTGTCGTGTACAAATATAATTTTAATATTATTATTTCTTTACGTTGTCTTTCGCCGCGGTTTAGCTTTATTAATATTAAAATTATATTTGTATATGAAACGAATACTAATGTAAATAAATGGATTTAAAATTTTAGTAACACTCAAATTTTAAGGAGGTTCGCTATAAAATCTGATAACTGCCATCATTTTATTGATGACACATCTTCCGGATCCTGTATAAAACATATTTTAAAGAAAAAATTTCCATTAAAAATTTAATTCACTTGTCAAAGTTAGTCAATACATTTAAAACGAACAGAAGGTAAGGTTACGCAGTCAGACGCAGTAAAACTGTCAGCTTTTGTGTAAATTTAGCATGCTGTGCTTCTAGATGGCGCAGAACAAGTAGTTTTTTTACAAAGAAACGCGGAATGTTTTTTATTTACTACTGATCCAAAAACTAATCTGCAAAAATCACTTCATGGACTGAAATTTATTTCTAGGACACATTTTTTATTTTAAAACAGCGACTGCAGGGTTTTAGTAAAAAAAATACGATGAAATGGATTTCAATAAATTAGGAAATGAATGAGTCTATTTTGTTTTAAAGAAATGATTTGATTACACGATTTAAATATTACTTCAATTTATAAAAGTATTTGTATAATTTGGTGATTCCAATCTTTTTAATTCATATCTAGTCGAAAACATTTCAATCTACCTTATTGAACCTTCAATAAACCAAATACTATTTTCATTACAAGATCGTGACCAGAAGGCATTTCGAATATTAATAAACCAATAGTCGATATTCAACCAAATGTTACAATCCCAATAACAAACCCCTCACTGCCTCAATTTTCCTAGATTGAGCTCACCTTTTGTTATCATTTATCAATATTGTTATTATTTTCATCATCGGAATGGAAATCGGTGGATTATTTTCTCATTTCACAAATTGAAATCCGATGCTTTTCATTTTCACAGTTTGTGGATTGAAATAATCCAACAATACGATAATTAGTACCGGGATTATCATTATTCGACACAAGTTTTTTAATAAAAAAACTTGTTTTGTAAGTATGTAAATAATTATCGTACTAAAGAAAAATTTCCTTTTATTTAAAATAATAATTTTTAAAAGGTAAGTTTTCGAATATTTATTAAAAACCAAATTACAAAATTTAATAACTGTGCTTATTAGTATTTTATATATGTGGTGTTTTATTATTCATACACGTAATTACCTTGTTTTAATCAATTATTGACAGTTGTACAATTATTTATATATCTACTGCAAATAATAAAAATAAACCAGTTGGTTACGCATTTTAAGCAATTTTTGCTATTGAAATAAACATGACGCTAAATCCTTTTGAAATTTAATTAAAAATATGTTAGCTTAAGTTCATTTAATATCAAGTGCAGTTATTGTATTTGGTTTTTCTATAAAGTATATATATTTTTTTCTTTTATTATCCAAATGAATATTTGAAAAGCAGCATAATCGCCATTTTTGACGAAATGTGTTTCTAATAGAAATGGGTATTTGAAAGGTAGAAACATCGTTTGAGAATAAATACCGCAAGTCTGGTTCTTATATAATGAAATACACGCGATTTTAAAGTGAAACGACATATATTACACTGCTCATCATATACGATCGTATTAAAATTATTTTTTATTGATCAATTAATATGTTCTTAGTAATTTGTTAGTCATTATTTAATGTAAAATGGACACGAATCGTGGATCAGGCTCACGCAACGTACCAAAAAGCGAAAAAAATAATGTAAATGCTTCCAATCAAATTATAATATATTGTCAAATTGAAATAGATGATATTACAGACGAAAAATCAAATAGTTCATAAATTGTCTTACTTTTTTAAATCATATCTCTAGTGATTTCAAATACCTGTAAAAAGTTTATTATTTACAAAATAATTTCCATTTTCCAGTCAAAATTGTAAAAATAC
Organism: Clogmia albipunctata; assembly: GCA_001014945.1. Classification (NCBI taxonomy): domain Eukaryota; kingdom Metazoa; phylum Arthropoda; class Insecta; order Diptera; family Psychodidae; genus Clogmia; species Clogmia albipunctata. Next base: position 7,247 of record JXOV01016351.1, on the reverse strand, counting down.
TTATCCATTCAAAATTTTCCATTACTATTTTAATCCCTAATTCATCTGAAACAGTCTTTTGAGCTTTCCCAAAAAATAATCTCATGGCGCGGCGGTTGTGTTGTTTCTCAAATATGCAATGCAAATATACCGGATAATGTTCGTGTAAGTGCTTTTCTGGTTTGTAATTTTAATTAAAAATTTAATCATCATCTAAGCCAATTTATCCAATAATGTTTTAACTTATTTTATTAAAAAATAAGTCTATTTAAAATTAGGCAAATTATAATTTTTCAACCCCTAATTCTATGCTAGTTTGATTGATTTATGAGCTTCTTATTTATATTGAAATTAATTTAGAAAATAAAAAATATATTGACATTTTACATGTATAACAATGAGAATTAGAAGAGATATAAAAAAAACTTTTAAGAGATAATTTTATGGAAATACCATTACAACAAAACGTCAAATCGATTTGTTTTATCCGTTTTTAATACAAATAAAATTCAGCTTTAAAGAACAACAAAACAAAGATTACATTCATGTTACAAGTACATTTCATATTACTTTTCAATTCTATTGCAATTAATTTAATTAATATAAAAATTTTTTATATAAACTAAAATCTGTAGGTCGCAAATTTTAACAGTGTCACCCTTTTGAAAACAGAGGGACAATATCCAATTTAAAAACGAGTATTACACGTTTGTTTTCTATTTTATATGAATAATTTAAAGAAAATTTTATCACTGCAAAGTAAGAACTTTAATAAACTTTTGAAGTTTTTCTATAATTAATTAAAATCTTGTAATGAAAAAAATATTAAGAAACATTTTTTTATTTGTATTCTAAAGAAAAAAATGCACAATACTAAAATTCAGTTCAATGATATTGGATTCAAATTATTATGAAACACGTTATTAATTACTGAAAATAAAAATCTAGACTTTGTTGCAGAGAAATATATTGAATATTTATAATTATTCCAAATTATTTAAATATTCAATTAATATTTAAACGAAGTGTATTCGCTTGCATATAGGGTTTAGTATCATTCATAAATGACGCTCAATTTCTGTCTTGAAACTTTGTAATTTCTATATTCTCTGTGATTTTTGGAGCAGTCAACGAGCTCCTCCCATCACCCCTGAATACACTTCGTTTAAATATAAAACCCGGTAGTAGAAAACTTGCCTCCCATCACCCCTATTCAATTAATAAATTGCTCTTGATTATACCATGTCATCTCAAGTAAATAACCAAATATTTGAAAATTTTACACACATGATCAAATTAACAGTTGATGAAAAATAATGCAAAATTTAGCTATAAAATTTTCATTTTATTTTTAAGATAAAAAAATAGGACGCAATCTCACAAGTAATGGTTCTTTGCCAGTTTCGTTCAAACTTTTTCGGATATTAAATTACTTCATACATGCCGTTAAGTGACCTCTTATTTAGCTCAATGTTGAATATTAAAATTTAAAATATGTTGCAACAAAGTTGTAGTTATGTTTGCCCAAAAACCGTATGTATAATTATATTAATATTATAAGTTTTAAGGACTTCACATTTTTGACGAAGCTCAAGTGAAATATTATATAAAGCAGGGGTTCCCAAACTTTATCAGCCCGCGACGCCCCTACATACATTCCACGGGCCCCAGGGTCCCGCGGCGCACAGTTTGTGAACCCCGGGTATAAAGGATTAATAAGATGATGTCTGCATCCCGATTCCCAATCGAAAACACCAGATTAAAATACAAACTATATATACTTATTTTTACTTAAACTTCCGAATCTTCGTATATTACTATTATCTTTTTTGCAATCGCATTAAAATAATTTTCAGCTAGGCTGCGATGCATGTTTGCAGATTATCTCCCACTGCAGCGATGGATTGCTCTACAGACTTAGTAATACTAGTGCCACAAGCCTGTAGATTGGTGATAATTGTGGTGACAGCCTTATTCAAGTCTGTGTTTGCGGATGTTAATATATTTAGAGCGGTATTTGCTTGAATGGGAACCAAAAGGTCTTGCAAACACTTTGTGATAAGTTCTAAATTTAATTGGACGCAACTTGAGAGATTAAGTGCCAGATTAGAGACACTATCGAGAGCTGATGACGAAATGTCCTGAGCTTCTTGCAAGGTTGTATTAGCTTGATCTAGAGCACTACCTGTACAAGTGGAAATAGCGGCGGTTGAATTTTGGACCACATTTTCAATAGCCGTTTGAGCAGCTTCCGCACAGTTTTGGATCGTTGCATTACCACTAGTGATAGCATTTGATATGTCCTTGTTAATTTCCTCGACAGCCTCATTCAGGATACTGGTAGTATTAGAAACTAGTCCATTGATGGCCGTTTCTAGAGTTTTTGAGAGGGTTTGGACTTGAGGTAAAATATTTTGGGCAATAGTTTGCGCAGAGCTTTGCAAAGTATTAATTTCTCCAGCAACTTGTCTGGCGATTACGCCTAAATTAGTCCACAGCATCTGGAATGGAATGGAGTAGAAGCCAGCGTTTCTTGCATTAGTGGCCAGGTTGTTCACAGCGCTCGCGATATTTTGGATGGCATTGTTAGCCACGCTCAAAATATCAGAAATGATTTTTGATATTACAGATGATAAGCTTTTTACAGAATTTTGGGCGATGGTAATGACTCCGTTGACAATGTTGGACACTTCCCCAAGCAAATCCGGAGCAGGAGATGCTGAAGCAAACTACAAAGGAAAGTAAATATTGACTGTGTTATCTTGATTTAGACTTCTTTTCTTCTTACCCCATGGAAGAGGGCAAAGCAGAGGACAAATGCTAAACTCTTGTTCATTTTCGAAACGTTTGAAATGAAACTGATAGTTCTGACCCAATTTGAGATCTATTTTATATGCCAATTTGGTACCAATTTTTAAACTGATATTACGAAAAATATTTGATGTACAAACAAATATTTTCAATTGAATCTATAACAAAGGTTATTATGGTTTATCAAAACACATATATGAATCAGTCCTATAATTTTCCAATATTTACTATTATAATTAATATTCATTTAATATTTATTTAAAATTTATAGTATCAACAACAAAATTAAGTTTAGTTTAAAAATAACACCTCGAAATATTTTTGACCAAATTATTCCATTTGTGCAATTATTGTTCAGGGTTTGTTTTTAGTGAAACATTTAAATGAAAAATAAATATTTGGAACTACTAATCTACCACACTATAATTGTTTTTATAGGATTAGTTCAAAATATTAATTTGTACATTATGTCCGTGAAATCAAGATGAAAAATACATCGTATATATAAATCTCTATTGAGGTGATCCCGCACTTTGACCTGAAAGATCTATTGTGCTCCCTCTTATATCTCTGCCCTCCGCAGTTGGGCGTATTGCCCATAGATGTTTTCAACCAATTAGTTTACGCAATCAAATTTGTCAAATGCCCTATCTATTCATTTGCCAATCTTTCACAATTAACAATTGAATATCATTTCTATAAATCATTATGTGCTCTGGTGTGATTAGTACCAGAGCTGATGATTCAATATAGAGGCTATTTTGTTGACAAGTTTTTTCCACGGAAACAGAACACACATACTATGAAGAAAACCATACCTTTCATAACTTTTCGTCTGTATCCGTTCATTTTGAACAGCAGCAGAGTACTTGTATTACAAAGATCCGGTTTTATATTCATTTCTATGTATTCAAGCTTTGAAAACCCAACTAAATTCGAACAATTGGTGTTGACGTCACCAGTTGTTCTACTTTTTGAGGCCAGAGATATTATTTGTAAATGTATTTAAACAAATATTAATCACAAATTGTTATTATTAGTTGATAATAGCAAATGAATTTTTGAAAATAAAAAATCACTGCTTTTACTGGGAATTGAACACACGACAATCAAATTTTGTGACAAGACACTTAACCAACTACGCCATCCGGCCTCAAATACATCATTTAAAAAAAAATTAAATACATCGTATAAAAAAATAGATTTTCAATATAAGAAGCTTTTAACCAACTTCAAAAGGAATGATCTTTGAAAACAAAAACTCTTTATCTTAAAAAAACTATAGACTTGTATTATTTGAATAAATTGATTCGTTTTAATGTTTTTTTTTTAATTTGAAAGATATATTTACTTGTAGTAATTAAAACATTGATTTGCAAGCCCCAGGACATACTCTGACTTTTTAATTATTACTTATTATTTTTTCATTCTCACCGAAAATTGTCTACAACAAAGCTCAATCCACATTTTCACTAAATTTCTGTGTATGGTATAAGATTTTTAAGAATCGTAATGCTTCCTACTCACCGAAATTCTTGAAATTAAAGATAAGAACCCTCTAAAGTATGAGTAAGTCATATTATTTTAAAATATATTATTAAAAAAAACGGTGATAACGAATTCAACAGATTTTGTGTAGTTCCGTATCGAAAAGTAAACTTTTCTTCACGCAAATTGGTTCTGTAACGGTTTACTTTTCTGCATAGAGTGCTGAAATAATTCTAAATTTGCACTCAAATTATCACCAATTTAATGAAATTACAAATTGTTGTCATAAGCATATCTCTACTGATATTTTTTTTTTCTCAGAATTACAAAAATAGCATTCGATACGCATATAAAATCGGTTATTACTGCACTCTTTAAATAGTAAATAATTTATTCTATTTCACCTCTTGTATGGAAATATATTATTATTTCTGATCTAATTTAAAAAAAAGTGTTAGTCAAAAAATTAATCTAGATTTTTCAATAAGAAGCTTAGTTTTATTATGCTGTACATCCTTAATTGTCAATTTTATTATCATGTTGGGTCTAATTGCTTGTGCCAGAATTTCAGGCCTCATTACTCAAGACAACAAGGCGATTTCATGTTGAATTTCTTTTTTACCTGTCCTTTAAAAAGGTTAGAATACGGCCCAACGAAACATACACCTGTCAATACGAGACTGGCCATATATTGGAAACAGTTTTATTGGTTTTTCTCCGCTCATTCGTCTCATTTCTTTTTTTCAATCGATTTATTTCGAGTCGACCTCTCGACGCTGAGCTCTGAAACATATGTAACATTGATCAAACGAAGAAACTGGGATTTATTGGCCACGCATTAAGGCGACGGAACAGTGTTGCCCGATTGGCTTTAGATTGATCGCACCAAGGCCAACGTAAGGTGGGCATGCCCCAGCAGACTTGAGCGTGTATTGTGTAACTTTTGTTCTCTCTTCTCGTTTGGTTTTTTTAAAAGTACATCGACCAAGTTTAATTTTGAAAAAAAAGGAGAGAACAAAGGTTACACAATACACCTCCTGGAGACTCACGTTGCTGCAGGATCTGGGTGAAAGAGGATGGAGAGAAAAGATTCTTATGATCCAGAATAGAGTACGGGGAAAGCGTTTGTAGACGCCCTATGCTCCCAAAATGATATTATATTCAAATTAAAAGTTTAGTTTTAACACACCTTATACTATATGTTTTGTAAAATCTTGTCGATAAAAAGTCATTTTCTGGAACTCAAAAGCGCTCGTGATCCGTGACTGTGATATACCGGCAAATTTCGTATTCTACGTATATTGGGAACTGATTCATCTGCTCTCTATAGCACCTAATTAAACATTAAAAATGTTCGATAATTTTGTAAAAGAAATAAATAAAAGTTATGCTCATTTCGTTAGAAAAACAATTTCAGGCAAGCTTACAGAACTATAATTTATAAGAAATCATTCAAGATCAAACCCAATTTTTGAAATAATAAAATTAATATAAAAAAATGCTTTATCATATGTACTAGATATCAAAGGACTTTTTAGCTATAAGACGTCTCCAATCCTTTTTCCTGGTTCTGAACTGTGAATTTTTTTTATTTAGAATATTTTTTAATAAATGCAATTGCTCCAGGTAGAATTTGCTTAATCATTTTGATCTTATTTTCATCGTTAATAAACATTATTGACACAATTTAATAATTTACCAAATTTGTGGATGTTATCAACAAAATAAAATCTAAACCACTTTAAATCGAACAACACAAAATAACAAAAGTGAAAATTCATCATATTTAAGCACAAAATCAATAACTTCTTTTAATTTAAATTTGAATCACCAGAAAAGATAATTGCTTTTGATAAATTTTGCTTTTTAAATAAAATTTCAAAAATGCGTATCCAAATAAATTAACCATTTAAAGAAGAAATTAATACTGGATACTCTAAACATAACCTTTTATAGAACAAAAGGCTAAATAAAAACAAATATCTAGAAAACTAAACCATAAATCTTAATCTGGAACAATGATCTGATAAAAGCCAAAGACCGAGACAGATCTGACCTCAAAGTACCGGCAACAGGTTAATGATCGAATTAATTATTTGCAATCCACAATTCGCCTATGAAATTAAGAAATATCCAATCATTTACTATTACTGTCCTTCTCTTTCAATCTCTTCGTTTTTCGTGAATTTTTTCTTACATCTGACAGAAGCGGTTTGTGTTATTTTACATAGAACGATTTTTTTTCAAATTTGCTGGTTTGTTCTTCTTATATTAATCTGAAGAGATGTAGAGATTTTCTCTGATTTTTGTACAATATGATCTTATGAATAACAAAAAGAAGCTATGAAGCTATGAATTTTGAAAAGTTAAAATCAAACTTCCAATAAAAAATTATTAAAGAAAATTTATAGGCAACTGTTTTATTTAAGTACTTTTTTAAAACAGTTTTAGATTTTCAGTTTAATTTAAAAATGAGCGTGATAATACGTGATTTTTATTTTAACAAAATCGAATGATCCGAAGCCCATAACCACTATTCGTACTGGACATAGAACAATTACAACCAAAGAAGCAGAAAAATATCTGGATTTATAGAAAGAACGCGACATGAAAATGATTAAACATTGATTAATAGTTGGAGAAATAGTTATTTTCGTTTCAAGACGCTTTAAGTTTCGGTTTTCAAGAAGGAAGGCTGTTTCCGCTAGGAGACGAATTCGACGACGCGAATAGTCTTCTTCGAGAAAACTGAAGTAAACGTTTTAAAAAATAGAAACAACATTTAATGAAACATTTTGTTGTTGTTTGTGTAAACCTGAAGAAAAAAATCATAAATATATACCCAGNTTAAGTTTCGGTTTTCAAGAAGGAAGGCTGTTTCCGCTAGGAGACGAATTCGACGACGCGAATAGTCTTCTTCGAGAAAACTGAAGTAAACGTTTTAAAAAATAGAAACAACATTTAATGAA
>JXOV01016343.1:0-18259 GCA_001014945.1 Clogmia albipunctata | reverse complement strand
AAATTTAATACTCTTAAATGACATGTTTGAAAAGGGTGAAGGTCCTTCTTCTGTACATAACTATGTAAATTGTGATCTGTGCGATAAAGTTTTTAAAAATAAGGAGTTTCTGGAAATTCATATGAGAAATCATTCATCGAAAAAGGACAAGAACACCAAGTGTTACCAATCTGACGAGTTTTATGGAACCAAAGCCCAATTACGTTACCACATGTTTGTCAATAAAGATGATAAAATTAATATTTGCAAACAATGCGGTGAGGTTTTTAAAAGACCATATAATTTTTATTATCATTCTAAGAATGTTCATCCCGACTTGTCTAACAAAGCTAAACAAAATGATGAGTTAAATTTAAATACTATACCAACATCTGAAGCAGAAATAACAGCAAGTCTTGAAAAAACTGATTATACTAAATCAAGTATAAGTGATCAACAGGTTATGGACCCAGATATGAGACAAAAATCGGAATCAGATCAAATAAATTTAATACTTTTAAATGACATGTTTGAAGAGGATGAAGGCCCTTCTTCTGTATATAACTATGTAAATTGTGATCTGTGCGATAAAGTTTTTAAAAATAAGGAGTTTCTGGAAATTCATATGAAAAATCATTCACCAAAAAAGGACAAGAGCACCAAGTGTGACCACTGTGATAAGGTCTTTTCCAACATTTACATCCTACAACGTCATCTGCAGAGCGTTCGTGGAGAGAGACCTTTTAATTGTGATGAATGTGATAAGAGTTTTGTGTCAAAAGTGAATTTGAATTCTCATAAATTGATTCATTCAAAGGAGAAGAACGTTCAATGTCATGAATGTGGTCGATGTTTCCGCCATAATTCAAGTTTAATATTTCACACTGCTAAGCATCATCCAGAAATAAGTACTCCCGGAAGCAGGAAAATGCTTCTGAACAGGAAAATGAGAGCTAAAATTGGGAAGAATAATTTCCGATGTGAAGATTGCAATATGCTGTTTTACAGCAAAGAAAATTTATCATATCACAAAAAGATTCACGAAAAAGAAAAGCCATATAAATGTAGTCAATGCTGTGAAATCTTTCAAAAACTTGGTCAATACCAGACTCATATGAGATCTCATCCGACATGGGACTTTGAATGCAATCGGTGTGACAAAACCTTGACTACAATTTTCTCTTTCCAGCGCCATTTGTTGATGCATACCAATAAAAAGCCCTTCCAATGTGATCAGTGCGATAAATCGTTCACACTGAAAAACATTTTAGAACGACACAAATTGACCCACACTGTCGAAAAGAATTTCATCTGTGATGTTTGTGGAAAGGCTTTCAATCAGAAGTACATTTTAATGGTTCACAAGAAACGCCATTTGCGTTCAGTGGTTTAATTTATTATTTTTTTTATGAGTATCTATTCATATTAAACTGTTTTAATCATTTTACTAACGATCGCAATTATGTAATTAGAAAAACTATATGAATTATGAAAAATATTTATGTCCTAATTGAATGAAAATAATCATGGAATAAAATAATTGCAAGTATAGTTTGCGTTTTTATTTCATACACATACATAAACATACATTTTTGAAAGAGTTGCTTAAATATTTGTATTAGAAAAATAAATGTGTTAACCGTTATAACGGATGATACTTAATTATCATAAAATTGAGTAACCTAATTTATTTATAATCAATTAGGGTTACTATGTCAATATAAACAAAGAATTGCCAAATCAAAAGACATTGTTTTGATAAATATTAAAATTTTTATATATTTCTTTTAAAACAGGTATAATTGCGCAACTTTCGATTGTATTTAGACTTTTAAAGTGTTATCAATTTATTTTCAGTAGTGATACCGTTCAAAATATATAGACTTGATAGAAATGGCGACGAAAAAGGCATATTTCCATTTAAGTGGCGTTATTGAATATTTGGACGAGCCTGAAGATCCGGAAGTAATTTATGTAAGCCCTCGAATAATAGCAGAAAGCATAGAGGCTGCTTTAATTAAAGAACACAGTGAAATAGTGTATGTAAACCCGCAAACAATAATCGACGAAAATATTAAAATTGAAGAGTCAAAAGAGGATCAAAATGTTGTTTATATAGATTCTGACGATAAATTAGAGTTCGAGGATGATCCCAATATAGATTATGAAGAACTTGAATATAAGAAAGAGGATCCGGATACTGTGTATATTGAGTCTGATGAGAAAATTGATGAAGAAGACGTTGATGTTGATTATATTGATCATGAAATTGACGAAGAAAATTATTCAACGACCGAAATTAAGCCTGATCCAGATGAAGTGGTCTATGTAACATCTACAGAAGTAGACCCCGATAATCCAGAAACGAATTACGACAATGTGGAAATAATTATTGAAACCCTTCCAATGGATAGAAAGAAATTAACGTGTCGAGTTTGTGATAAAGTCTTTCCCAACTACAAGAAGCTGGCCTACCACGAACCCCGCCACAAATACCTTGCCCAGCCGAAAATCTGCGCCTGTCGATCGGAATTTAGGAACTTACTAGAATATCGAGAACACAAAGCAGCAACGAAGGCGGCTGGAAATCCCTGCGAAATCTGTCACAGATGCGAACCTCCTAGGAATTGGGAAACCAAATACAAACTGTGGAGGCACTGGGGCAGTGTTCCGCATCACGATATTTCTAGTGAAATTTGTATTGTTTGAAAATAAATTAAGTAATTCCGTTTGTTAAAAATAGCTCTATATCTTAATTTTTCGGTTCGATTACTTTATTTTGAGTTTTCCATTAAATTTTAAACAAAATAGTTATTTATTGTAAATATTTTAAAGAATAATTTTCAAAATAAAACGAATATTAGCACAATTTCTAAATTGAATTTTATGTTCTATTGGAATTTGAATTGAATTAAATAAAACTATCATAAACATTTTATTTTGAAAAGACCTCTGAAAGAAATGTTTTAAATTTAAACATAGTATTCATTATATCTAAATATATTCGATTTACACCACAATAAAACTAATTATACTAAATGTTGGCTTAATCCATTTAAAATTATACAATTGAATTGCTAATTTTAATTTTTTTGTTAATTGCATACCTCCTTTAGTTTACCATACAGCCTTGATGCACAAATAAGACATTACTTGTGAAATTTTAGTTTGAGAAATCCATGAATCCAGATTTTCTATTCAATCCAAAGTAATGTAAAATAATTCAATAAAACAAACATAAATACATCTTCAATAATACATAAATTTATTCATTAATATAAAATAGGTTTATATCAAATTTTATTTGATATTGACTGACTTGGTCATCTTCCAAAGAATTGATGACATTAGCCTTTTAAATTTAATTTATTATAATTACAAATGCTGTTTCTATAAGATAAGTAGATAACTGCTATAGTTTTACAATTTTATGAGTGCTATAATACAAATAATTACTTTAAATGGATTTTCTGGTGTGCCTTTAAAATGTGTTTTTGATTAAACGACTTCTTACAAATATCACAATGGAATGGTCTTTCACCGCTATGCGTCCTCATGTGTCTCTTCATGGTGAATTTCTCTGAAAAGGTTTTATTACATAGTTGACATTCGAACGGTTTATCGCTTCCATGGGACAGAATGTGGCATTGGTATTTAAAAATAGTTGTAAAGGATTTCGGGCAACGGCTACACTTGAAATTGCACTCTGGATGCATTTTCATGTGCTTATGATAGTAGCCGAGCCTCTCAAAAACTTCATTGCACTCTGCACATTTGTAAGGGACTTCATTTTCATGAACCTTTTCGTGAGTGATTAGATTATCTTCTCTGAAGAACAACATTTCACATATTCTACATTTATGGTTTGATTTCTCATCTTTTTTACTTCTTCTCCTTTTCTTTTGAAGAATTATACTACTAGATTGATCACCTTCATTTGACGATTCTTCACCATGATTATTATCATCATTGTCATATTTACAATTGAGGCAATGCCTCTTTAAACCCGTTTTATTTCGAAAAAACTTTCCACATTTGTAGCACTGAAAGTTCTTTTCTCCTGTGTGAATTAGTTTGTGAACTTCTAGGCTATTTCTTGTTGAAAAACCCTTTCCACATTCGTCACATTTGCACATCTTTATACCAATGTGACTCTTCAAATGACGATTTAATCGAGAATAACTAGCAAACGCCAAATCACAGTTCTCGCATTTAATATCCTTTGTATGAGTCATCATATGAGCCGCTAAAAAGTCTTCACTAGCAAATGTTTTACAACATTGATTGCAATCTATAAAGTTATCTTCCGCTGAAACTTCACTTGTTGTTCCTTCTTTTAAATTTAATGAATACTTTACAACTGAATCATTATTAACTTGACTATTGGAATTTTTCTTTTTGTTATTTATCTCTTCTAAATGATATTTTCTCATATGATACTGGAAATTGGCAATTTTAGTAATAACTTCACCGCAAAATTCGCAAGCTTTCACATTTTCGCCACTGTGATCTTTTAAATGCCTGGTCAAATAGTCTTTGGCCGAGAAAGTTCTCTCGCAGAGGTGACATTTGAAAGGCCTAATACCCGTATGGTGTGTCATGTGTTTGATCAAAGAGTCCTTTGCTCGGAAACTTTTAAAACACTGATCACATTTGAACATTTTCACTCCCTCGTGACCCGATTCGTGGCGCTTTAAGTTGTAGATATTTCCAAAGATCTTCCCACAAAACAAGCACTTTGTTCGCTTTGGCTCGTGTGATTTCATATGCCTTGCAAATGTAAATGATCGAACTATTTTTCCACATTCTTTGCATTGAGTTTTCGATTTTAAATCTTTTCCTTCCGATTCACTGAAGTCGCTATCACTTTGGTCGAGATCCTCGTCAATACTTGGTGGGTCTTCCTCAGATTCACTCTCTTCTGGCTCTCGTTTTACTTCCAATTCCGGTTCAAAGTTGTGGTTTACCTCCGATTGGATGAATACTGTTAAAAATCCCGGATCTCTAGTCTCCATTTGAAGAGGATCTATTTTATCCAATTCGTCAGTCACAATTACGTCCATTATTTAGTTTGAAATATTATCTTATATGACGAAATGGTCTGAAAAAGATAATTCAATTATGATATTTCCATTTTTTGATAAATTATACCGACTTTCTTAATGAATTCTGGTGTTTACATTTCCACGCATATTATTTTATGGAACTGAATTCACACCAGTTCTTTTTCACAGATTCCACTATTAGTTTAGCTCGTGAATTTTCATTTAGCTAAGCATAAAAATAATATAATTGCTTAAATTTTAAGGAATTAACTAAAAATTCCACAGATTTCTTTTTGTTTTGATTATAGTGATTGTTTTGGTATAGTTGATAACCCTATATCATGTGTAACAAATTTAATGGATAATTTGCACAATTTTTAAAATTTTGTAGTACAAAAAACGGCTTAGAACAATAAACTTTCCAAATCAAAGAATACGAGCTATATCATGGTTTTGGATGTTCACAAACTGAAGAACTTGTATTTAATATTGAACTGATTAATTTAACTTAATATTTTTCACTTCGTGTGTAAAATATTGCGATTTACACTCTGATTTCAATACGTGTAATTTATATTCACACACCAGCAGCGCGTAAAATAAACAAATGAAAACACTTAACGCCCGGAAAGTGTAAAATAAACAAGCTGTTTCACATCTTTATTGATTTATTTCACACATCAATGTTATTTATCGCTGATTTAATTCTTTTCACTTCCAATCATTCTGTTTTGTGCAAAATCTTACTATTAGCTTAAATGCTAAAATAAAATCGATAACATTTCAAATATAATTCGTATGAATAATAAATTTATAAAATTTAACAGTCAAATGTATCAAAAAGTTAAATTTATTTTTAAAAAATTAAACCAAACTCAATATATTTGCAAAAGAATTAATTTATAATAACTGTATATGTTAAAACAGAAAAAAACTAAAGTTCCTAGAAAGTTTAGTTTACTTAGGTCTACTAATCATTTTTCTTTTTTCTGTCTTCTTCTTGGCTTATTATTATTTTTAATTTTGTTTGAGGCTTTTTTGGGTTGCGGATCTTTCAAGTGAATTTTTTTGTGTTCAACTAGAATATGTTTTTGTTTGTAGCCTTTTCCACATACATCACATTTGTAGGGACGCTCCGGATTATGGATTTCCTTGTGGAGCTGCAGAGTGTGTTGTTCTAGGAACGTCTTTCCGCAATAATCACATTTAAATGGTTTTTCCTCCTGGTGCGACATTAAATGAAGCTGGAATTTTGCCACTTTTGAAAAGGATTTTTCGCATTGATTACATTTGAAATCCCAAACAGGGTGGGTCTTCATGTGCTTTTGATAATCTCCAAGGCGAACAAAGGATTGTTCGCACTGGCCACAGTTGTATTCTTTTTCCGCGTCTGTATGAATTATTTTGTGGTTTAAAAGAGTTCCGTAATGATAAAAAATCATTCCACATTTTTCACAATTGTAAGCTTTTTTCCTAATCCTTTTCTCCTTCCTAATCTCTTTTTCCTTCCCGGAATGATAATGCTTTAAGTGGTACTGTAGTCGCCTTTTACTAGTGACACATTCTCCACATTGATGACATTGGAAAGATTTTTCTTCAGAATGTGTTAATTCGTGGATCTGAAAACTCTGCTTATATTTGAAGCTTTTTCCACATTTCTCACATTGGAATGGAGGTCCTGCTTCTGTTTTGGGTTCTAGCTTATTTCTTTTGGGTCTACCAGTTTCAATTTTAAACAACTCGTCCTCAGAAGAGGAATTTGAAGAAGCCTTACTGTCCACAATAAAACAATCTTCTTCATCTTTTAGCTCGGATTTAATTTCAGATTCCAGTTCGTTCTCAGAAGAGGAATCTGAAGAAGTCTTACTGTCCACAATAAAACAATCCTCTCCATCTTCTGGCTCAGATTTAATTTCAGATTCCAAATTGTCGTTCACTTCGGCTGGGACATAAACCGCTTCAATATCGTCGTCGGTAAAGAGCTCAATCTTTATTTCCGGTTCCAAAATCGACATTATTCAGAATTATTTGATTCTCTAAAAACAAATCTTATTAGTTTTCTTTTTTATATAGAGACCCAACTACCTGTTGAATAATAGACCTTGTCAATCTAATTACAAATAATACTAATGAATGGCTGGAAATTTTGGGTCCATTAGGACATATTTCACTATTTATTATTTAAATAAAATTCAATTGAATTTTGCCCTCAAAGTTTTGTTTTGATTTACAGAACTATGATTAATATGAGGAAAATTTAAGATTTACCCCACCACTCTAGTGAATATCAATAAACAGCGTTAAATGGAAAGTATTAAATATTGAAATCTCCCACTTTTGTTTACACTGATCCATTCATTATTTATTATAAAAATATAAGACTGTTTTAAGTGTCATTTAAAGTAAACAATAACTTACAAAATGAGAAATAAAATAACTCCTTGGCTTATCAAACTAGGGTACTTATGTACCTAATCGCCATATTGTGACAGCACTAAAAATGTAAACAAATTAAATTTTGCAATTTATTATGTTTTTTGTGTTTTAATTGATAGTGTTACAATAGGAACTACTATAAATTTATAGTAAATAGACCAATTAAGGTAGTGACGGTAGAAATACCACTATTAATATGCAATATTAAACATATTTTTAATTTTTCAGTTTCGTCATTAAAAATTACGATAATGAAAAGATAATCCTTCATAAAAATGGAAAGCCCTGTTCATTTGGAAACTGAAGAAGCAGAGATTGAAACGATTTTCGTTTCAACTGCAGAAAATGACCAAGATTTTATTCCGGAAACTCCAATCAAATCCGAAAATCTTGATGTAAAGTCTGACCCGGAAGACGAATTGGAAACAGGGAACATTATTTGTGAGAATAAACTGGAAGTAAAATTAGAAATAGAAGATCATTTACTTCAAATGCAGACCAAACCAGTGGAAACAGAACTGACCGCAGATATAAAATCTGATCCCGATTCATCGGAAGATGAAGACAATGGGAAAGAAGAGGATTTAGAGAAGGGTAATAAAAATATTGATACATTTCATTCCGACAGCTCATCAGGATCATCAGAAGAATATGAAAGTGAAACCGAATCTTCCGATTCAGAAGTTAAAACGAAAAAAAGAATCAAAAGTAAGGATGAAGAATCCAAGGATGGCTACGAGAAATGCTATTGTGGGAAGATAGTCAAAAGTAAGAATTTAAAGAGACACCAAATTAGTCACATTGAAAAGTGTTTCCCTTGCAAATCTTGCGGAAAAGTGTTTAAAAATGGGTTCAACTTGCGACGCCACGAAGCCACGCATTCTAAAATAAAACCATTCCAATGCGGTCAATGCGAAAAGTACTTTGCGGGAAAGGAGGGCTTAAAAAGGCACATGTGGACTCACTCCGAACGAAAACCCTTTCAGTGTGAAAAGTGCGACAAATCATTTTACGCAAAATCAAAGTTATTGCAGCATATCAAAGGAGAACATCCAAATAAATTTGAGGTTATGTCGAGTGATCATGTCATGTCCGTTGAAAATACAGGAGATGATTTAGATCAAACTCAAAGTTCAGCCCTTCCAGACGATGACGAATTAAAGGAAAAACTCTTTGAATGTGACAAATGCGACAAATTTTTCATACTACAGTCCAATTTGATTGTCCACCAGCAAACCCATTCAGATGAAGCGCCCAATAAATGTCCATATTGTCCGAAGGCGTTTGGTAGGGAAAGCCATTTACAAACCCATCTCAAGACCCACGTCAAGGCAACACATTACTGTGAGCAATGCGAAAAGTACTTTGATAAAAAGTCGAACTTCAAACGACATATGTTAATTCATGCAAATATAAAGCCTTTTAAATGCGATCAATGTGAAAAAAGTTTCACGGAAAAGGCGACACTAGTGAATCACATGTTTCGTCACACAGGAATAAAGCTGTTTAAATGCCCTCATTGTGAAAATAGTTTCTCCACCAAATCGGTTTTGAAAAATCATATCGTTCTTCATACTGGTGACAAGACGAGAGTTTGCAGACTATGCGGAGAAGTTTTTAGAAAAAGATCTAATTACATGTATCATGCGCGGAGGTTTCATCCAGGTCAGCTAACCAAAAAGAAAATAGCCCGTACTTTAGTAAAACCAAACGAATCCAATTCGGATATGATCGACTTTAATGTTGCCGTTAAGAAGGAGGTTATCGACCCTGAAGAAGAAAGTTTGAATGCAACTTTAAGTGATTGTGAAGCAGATAAAGTCAATTTTATGCTTTTGAGTAACATGCTAGATGAAGGCCCTTCGAATGAAATCGATTTCAATGAAGAATCCTTTGAAAACTGCGATCAGTGCACGAAAACTTTTGCCAATGCAGATTTTTTGAAGGCTCACAAGAGCAAACACGATCCGGCCCATTTCATTAAAGAAAATAATGGAGGAAAGGCAAAAAATTCAAAGCCATGTACTTGTGACCTTTGTGGGAAAGTCTTAACCACTGCTTACGGTTTGAGTCGTCACATGCAAAGTCATAGAGGGGAAAAACCATTCCAATGCAATGAATGTGGTAAGGCTTTCGCTGAAAAGGCCAATTTAATGCAACACATAACAATTCACACGGGAGAAAAGAACTACCAATGCCACGAGTGCGGTAAATTTTTCCGACAGAATGTCACACTGAAGCTGCATTTAGCAAAATGTCGTCTGACCCAGAAATCTGATGAAGATGAAGATAGCAACGACTCTTCTAATTTAAATGATGTAATCGTTTCCAAGCAAGATCCATCTGGTTCCGAAGCGAACCCTAAGAGAAAGAAGAAAAAGAATAAAAAAGATATAACTAATTTCTTTTGTGACGAGTGTGAGATGAGGTTTTACTGCTATGAAAAGCTTGCAATTCATAAATCGATCCATACGGATGAAAGTCCTTACAAGTGCACCGAATGTGATGAGACTCTTGAGAAACTTGGTCAGTACCAGAGACATATGAAACAGCACCCAAATTGTGATTACCAGTGCAGTCGATGCGATAAAAGATTTTCTTACATCCAAAAATTACAACTTCATATTATGGACCACACCAATAACAAGCCCTATCAATGTAATCTGTGTGACAGTGCTTTTACAGAACGATATCCTTTGGAAAATCATATGATTATTCACACCGGAGAGAAACCTTTTGAATGCGATGTTTGCGGAAAAACTTTCAATAAGAAACACATTTTAACTGCACACTATAAAATACATACCCGACCTCCTGGGACAGTTGCTCCAAAGAGAAAGCCCAAGGCTAACACAACCAAGAAAACTATTTCAAAACGAAGGAAATTGAAAAAATAATTGAATTATCTTTTGAATTATTACAAATGTTATATTACCATGAATATGAATATTTCAATAAAATATTGAAAAAATTAATTAAAGGGTTTTTTATAATAGTAAATTGGGGTCATTGTAGTTCGTTGACTGCTCCAAAAATCAATGATGAATAATAGTAAATTGATCAACATACTAAATTGTAAAAATGGGCTTTTATTAACAAACTTTAAGAATATGGCCAAGATTTAAAAAATCCTAAATTGAAGTCTTTCTAATGTGTCTTAACTAAAAATATAAAATTCTCTATAAAAATACTTAGCTAAGCTTTTAAATACATATGAGTAAATATAGGCAGTTTGATATGTTTCCGAGTATACTTGGGGGTTTTAAAATTCGTCTTCTTTTTTGGGAATGTCGAATATTTCGGCAAACAGCGGTGGAAGCCTCATACAAGTCCAATTGGATTTGATCCAGTTTAAATGGATAACGTGCATCGCACTGAGTGATCTCAGCTCCAAAATTTGAGTCTCTAAAGCATCCATTAGCTGTGAACATTTTTCTGAGCTGCTTCTCGATTTCTCCAGCTGTAATCTTAGCGCCTCCGATATTCTATTCCTGATCCTCGATATCATCTTCTTTTTCATAATCCCTGGTCGATCGCGGGCAAGCAGAATTAATGCCGAAAATAAACCCAGCTCGGTATCACTTAGTGAATAGGTGGTCATCGCATTGGAGAAGGTGAAAAAGGAATTGGCATAATCCGGCTGTGAAAGAGAATGAATAACTACTTTAGTAATTCCATATTAAAAAGTAAATGTTTTTATTGACCTGAGTTTAGTAATGTTTTACTTTTCTGAGTAATTAAAAAATTATGCTTCTTCAAGCCACATTTTTAAAAATTATTTTTTTTATCTATTTTGAATAGGATTGGAAAATTATTTTGTGTAAAGTACTTTTGTGAAATTCCGTATCGAAAATTAGACTTTTCTTAATGCAAATTGGTTCGGTAATGGTTTACTTTTCTGCACGGAGTGCTGAAATAATTCAAAATCTGTACGCAAATTGTCACCAATTTAATGAAATCACATGTTGTTGTCATAACCAAATTTATTATTTCAATATGAAGATTTCGTTGTGAGTTGGTGTTGCACAATTTGAAAAAACCGTTGCGAACCTTTTTATTAGTAATTATCGATTAGCTGATATTTTTTCAGAACTACACAAAATAGCGCTCGATACACATGTGAAATCGTTTATTACTGCACTCATTTACCTATTTTAACTCGCTGCGGTCGTCAACATACAAATAAATTCGTGCTGTAATAACCTTTATTTCAACACATAAAAGTCAACCATTACAGAACCAATTTGCGTTAAGAAAAGTCTACTTTTCGATACGGAATTATACAAAATTGATTTACACACTTGTAGCTAAAACAACTAGTTTGCTTTTGAGTTTAATTATGTTTCTGTTTTTTGGATAATTTTGTTTTGTTCGTAAGGAAAACCTTTTTGTAATAGGCTGTATTTATGCGATCAATATCAAGTTCAATATTTTAAAAATTATCCATTTACGTTTCTTCAAGAGGATTTCGTGTTTCGGTGTTCGTTTTATTCATTATAAAATACTTCTGTAATACAATTAATTGTCAAAAATTACCCTAACAAGTACTTATTCATTTATGTAATTTAGTTGGACCTCTTAAAGTCAAATATTCTTAATTAAAAACTATAGATTGAATACTAATCAACATAATTAATTCTCATTACTCTACGAGTATCTAAAATATCTTTACTCACATCATACATTATTTCCAGATGCTTTTTTGTAAAGAAATATCCATCATCAAAGGCGAATGATGCTGAAGTATCGTCGGAGGAAACCGTTCTCGCAATATGGTTCAGCCAGACCTCGAAGAACCCGAATTTGATTAGTATTAGCTGATCATCTTGCATAAAATCACAAAATTCTGGAATTCTTTTTGCAAATTCGACGACTCTCTGAACGGAAGGCGTTATTCTGGAAGCATATTCCTGCCACAGCCAAATCTTTTGATTACGCACTGAATCCATAGTTTCACATTCTTCCCGAATCTTGTCCAGTAGAACTATTATTGGCTTCCTGTTTAAATTCCTCACAATATCATCGGTGTAATTGGAGAAGGTCTTATGAGAGTAGGCCACAATCGAGATCACATCCTCGACAGAAATTGTGGTCATCTCTCCCGAATCCGTATCTATGGCCTCTAGGTCAGTAGCCAACAAAAGGTCAGTCTTTCCGTTAAAATCCGTTTCATTGTTACAATTATTACTACTGTTTGATATGGCCACTGTCATTGTTGTCGGTGGTGTCTTACAGTCCTGTGTCGATGCTTCCAATTGTCCACTAAACTCTGATCGCGATCGCTTCGGAACACGTCCGTATCTGACGGCTGAAATCAGGGTATTTTTAAAATAATTCTTATTTAGTCCATTGCATTTCTCTACTCACAATCTCTGCTCATGCCCACGGACAAGCACTTCTTGAAGCGGCAAAACTGGCATCGGTTCCGATTTAATCGAATCACAAGGCATTTTCCGTCACGCAAGCAACGGTACTCGATCTGTTTCTGGATGCTCCGGCGAAAGAATCCCTTGCATCCCTCGCACGATGTGACGCCATAGTGGTATCCAGAAGCCTTATCGCCACAGATCTTGCATAATACGAACGTCTTTGTCCCTATATCAGATCCATTCGAACTATCAGCCACAGCGAATTGTGGTTCTGGAAGAATTTTTCAAAATATTAATATTTTAACTCGTAATTTAAATATTGTTAAAGAAATATTGTAGATACAGGTGAATTATTTATTTATCAAATAACGATTTTATTAAAATACAAGAAAACGTATTTCAATAAAATCATTATCAGGTATTAAATTTTTAATAGTTTTATAAATTTCCGTAATTTTGGGTTAAATTCTGTAAAAATGGCCAGTATATTTATAAATGATGTTATTACATATATTATTGATATATTTATTTATTAAATCAATAGGAATCATCCATAAATATTTTTTAAAAATAAATACAGTGGACGCCGCTTATTAGGACCACTCTAGGACCGGCATAATTTGGCCCTATTAACCGATAGGTCCTTTTAAGCGGCGTCCACTGTATATAGTCTATACTTTAAACTTAGAAAGCAAATTAAAATATTAATTAAATAGCTTTTAGTAATGAACGAAAGACCAGATTACTCTAGCATAAA
Source organism: Clogmia albipunctata (assembly GCA_001014945.1). Classification (NCBI taxonomy): domain Eukaryota; kingdom Metazoa; phylum Arthropoda; class Insecta; order Diptera; family Psychodidae; genus Clogmia; species Clogmia albipunctata. The sequence goes on along the minus strand of JXOV01016343.1, from coordinate 4,673 downwards.
TTATACAAGACGTTCTTTCTTTCATCTCGAAATTTTAATTTTCTGGCTGTTGTTCAATGTCATCACAAAAATATTTAATGTGATTTAATTTAACAAACTGGATGTCACAAGGAAGCTTGGACGCCCAAAACAAACTTGGCGAAGGTTACGGGAGGGGATGGTAGGAAAGAAGTAAAATCTATTGCAAACAAGTACGTTGGAAAGCCTTAATAAAAGCTCTATGGTACCTTAGAGGAATGGGAAAAAAATTAACAATTTAAAATATTCTAACAAAATTAAAAAGATATTTCATATAAGAACTTTCATAGATTAGTGAATTCCGTGATAACGAACAATACTTAGTTCAAGTGGAATAATATCAACGAATAAAGCTATTATTTATTACAGAGAAATAAGTTGATGAGTTAAGCTTTAATTAGGAAGAACGAAATTCAAAACTATCCTAAATTTGCATATATGTTTTATCAACCATAATACTCTTAAATTAATTTAGACAATTAGCATATATCAAAAATAAATTCGTTTTTTGCGTTTTATTTACATCAGTAAATAAATTACTAAAAATATTTTATACAAACTTTATTACCCAGATGGTTAGTCTATGATGGACGATTTTATTGACAACTCATTTTGTACTCGTTAGCGCAAAGTTATTACGGGATTCGCTTAACTTTTATAAAAACCGCATTCTGAGTTCACTTAAATGTTATAAATGCAGTAAAACCCAAAAATTTGTACAATAATGTTTTTGTGGAAAATTTAATAAAGTTCGAGTTGTCAATAAAGACATCATAATTTTGAAAATATGACAGTGTAGTATCATCGCGAATGTAATACCTTCTTGTTATTTAACGAAGAGAAAAATCTTCTATTTTATAGTTTTCAAACTATTAGCTTTGAGACTTTAATTTTTAATACTTAGTCAAAATACGATAGTAAGCGCTAGAGAAATTAAATTCAAAGTATTCTTAAAAATTAAAATATTATTTGCAAGAAAATAAAACATAAAAAGCAGATACATCAAATGATATTCTAGAATTTTATTTTATACTTTTAGATTTTTAAATATAATAATTAATGCATAAATTGTTTAACAAATTAATAATTCAACAAGTTCAAATCTGACCAGTCATCCATCATTCTTAAACTTGAATTTGGATCGATTATCTCAGAGTCATCCGTCAAGGAAGTAAGAGAATCATCAGTCGACACGTTGGTTACCTATACAAAATGCAAATGCATTGTATAATACATATTTGATTGGCCGAAGTGGACTACTGGCTTTTGCATAAATTCGCATATTGAATGGGAAAAATAGTGGGAAGAGGTTCAGTAATCTGACGAGTCCCAAATTCCGAGCTTTATTCCATAAATCAAAAGCAGAACGAAATGTACTTTGTTTTTTATGTGCGCACTCTTTTGAAGAGTCATTGTCCGCATTTTATCTCTCCCTTTTATGGATGGATTCTGGTAATACTTTTATTCCATAGTCGTCATCCCTCTTCTATTCGAACCGTATCATCCGTAATCACGCGGGCTCTGTAGAAAGTCCAATTAAAAACGTGAGTCGTCCGAACGAAAAGAAAAAGAGAGGGAGACGAAAAAGGAAAGAATTTATTCGATTTTGATTATTAACCATTTTTACAATTCCTCATCTACAATCGCTTCATCAGCATCCAATTGGACCACTAGGTATAGGATAAAGAGCTTAGAACGGAACGGACCAACAAGACGAAGAAGATGGGAACAAGAATTACACCAAAGTCTATTAAACACTAAAATGGGAAGAGATGAGGAAAGCATAATAGAAATGGTTTGGCTAATAAAATATGGTAATACGATGTGTGGTACCTGAAGAGCTCTGCATATCAATCAACAAAGCTAGCAAAACGTTCTTTGAATTAACTCTCCAATCTAACGGGTTCTTCTTAAGCTCTGTTTTTTGCAAACCGTCAACACCGAAGAGGCGTCATCGGAAATAGATTTTCAATTGAATTAAATTTTATGAGTCAAAACAGAATTTAAATAATTTGTAAAGATAAAATAACAAAAAAATCTTTTATATTCATTAAGTATAAAATTTATGAGAATGCACATTATTAATTAGTTGTGTTTTTCTTTACTAAAAATGAGATGATCATAATTTAAAAATATATTTAATGTAACTTTTAAAGAGAAGAAACTGTCAAAAGATTAAAGCTTGTTATACGTAATGTACTGATGGAAACTGTTTCATCACATATAAAATCAGTGAAAATTTGTAATATAAGATTATAAAATATCAGTTATTTTAATCACATTCATAGTTTTTGAAAGATTGTATTGATACGTTAATAATACGTTTTCTGTCAGTTATCTCAAGATGTTTTATATACGAGTATTTATTAAAATTTATAGCATTTCTAAATCTAATATTTGAAGATTTAGGCTAATAACTATTTATAAAAAATTGTACATTTGAATTCAATATTATTATATTCAAAACATTTCTTTAAAATAACTATTACAAAACATTCAATTTACTGTAAAAATTCCAATCAACTGTTCTCACGAATGCTCCTTCATTAGAAGCTTTGAAAAAGAAAGACGCGATAGAAGAAGGTGTTTTGCAAACTAGATTAACAAACAATTTTCGCAATTACCTACCTTTTTTAGTGTTATCGCAGTTTGTTGTGGCGATGATGTCTTTGAACTTTTGATCACTTTCTGCTGGTGTCTTTGAATTTAGTTGGACAGAGGAGATCGGAAGTGTTGACACAGGCGAAGAGCAGTTCAATGACTCGGCCTCGGTGGGAAATTCGCAGTGGACTGCAAAACTAGAACTGGGACAAGTAGTAGACTGGGGTTGTGCTGTCATAGAGGCGATCATGGGTGGTTCTGGGCTGACAAAATCGGGATTATCGAAGAAGTTCAAATTGAGAACGGATTCCGCATCGAAACTGATCTCTGGAACAAGATCATCATCGTCGAGGGCATTTCTTGAAGAGAGCGGCTTGTGATGATGTCCAGAATCTATGCTTTTCGATGTTACGTTGAAAATATCCATTTTTTTAAGTTTAATCTTGGCACATTTTCGATTTAAACAACTAATTCACTATTTTTAATATTTTTTTTTTACTAAAATCTCACACACTGAACACAACGATTTAAAATTGGCAGAGAAATTGGCATTTTCACTTTTCATCACTTTCCACTGAAACTGGTTACTTTCACCAAACTGAAGTCATTTTAATCCTTGCGCTTCCTGGTCCACAGACCAGCACGACAGAGATCTGTTCTTTACGACAGTCCAATCATCTTTGCCGCTGTTAGGGCGTCTAAAATCTCTTCCTCCTCTTCCCATCTCCTCTTTTTTCTCTTCTGGAATACTCATATTTGTTCCCGGTTCATGTTTTTATTTCTTTCGTTTTGTACATTTTGTGTTCAATTGATAATTTAACGGATAATTTACCACTATTTTAGGACAATGATTAATTATAAATAATTGATTAAAAACTAATAATTCCCTTTAAACGGAGAGCTTTCAGAAGAGTCAATGCCACGGACGGAATATTTGTTGTTGGAGGCAATGGTAGTAAAACCGAGATAAAGCACATATAGTTATTATTACGGCAAAAGGTATGAGGAAGACAGTGAAGACAAAAAAACACCTTTTTCTGGTCAATGACCGACATCTTTTATTTCATTTATTCTTCTTAGTCTGTATGTTTTTATTCTACTCTCCTTTGCCATCTTCTTCGCCAGCCAGTGCTTGTTGTTTGTGCTTTCTGGTCCAATATTATTACAAAATTAAATCTCATTTCTGTTACGTAATTAATTACATAAATAAAGAATGCAATCAACGATCAGTTTTTTACACAATTTATTCACATCAAGTTCGGTATTTTTGCTTTATTATTTGCATTATACTTAATTAACATATCGTTAAGGCATACTAATTTATGTCACTTATTTAGGGAATAATTATTTTTAATTATGTTATTTATTATGATATAATACATATTTATTAGTATTTTTTAACAAGAAAAAATTAGTAATTTTTATACATAATTTATTTAAATTTATTTTTTAAGAGCTCATTTTAAATATTATATAATTTTAATCATTTAAATGATATTTTTAAATATGGTTATTGAACCTTAGTTTATTGGATGTTATAATGCGATATCATACAATGTAATGAAGATGATCGCAAGAGTGAAAGACTGAAGCAAAGAGAAAAGACATTGATTGACAAAGGGTCTCTGCTTTCGCGAATTTCACCTTGATCAATCGAGTGCATAACAAATTAACATTGATTCGATCGGTCGTTATTTTATTCAAAATTTGGGAGGTCGTTCACTCAGAGCATTGCAAACAAATGTTCTTTAACACTTTCCTGGTTGATGTTGTACCAGGTCATAAAACACTGAAAATTATTGAAATTTGACTCAGGGTTCAAACATAAACAATTTATTATTTTTATTTAATTATACAAGTTAATTTTATTGGAAATACTTATTTTTATATTTTCAAATTTAGGCATTTCGGTTATAAAAGTCGAAATTAGTCACTCACCACGACGGGAAGGGATTTATTCCTTACGGAATTTGCTAAATTCTAATTATGTTTGTTCACGAACCCAATACCATTACTCAAATTAATGATTTTATAGTTATTTAAACAACGTGTAG